>JAQFZX010001400.1:0-30564 GCA_034682405.1 Hydroisotoma schaefferi | reverse complement strand
TTTTTTCTAGTACTACAAGCTGTGCTAATTTAAAAACAATTTGATCTAATCTATTAAATTTAGTGCTAGTTAAATTTCCCCATACTGGGAGGCAGTAATCAACTAAGCTATTTACAAGTGAGGTTGAAAAGATTACCAGCCATTTTTTGCTAAAACATTTTTTATACCTGTAAATTAAATAAACTCTTGAGCTCATGTTTGAACAAATTCTATCGTAGTGGTTATTAAAATTCAAATTTTCGTCAAGATCTAAACCTAAATATCGAAATTGGTTAACGTGATCAATTTTATGTCCTTGTATCCATAAACTTGCTGTAGTGTGGGAATTGATAAGGTTATTGGGTCGGAACATCATCATTTTGGTTTTCTGGAAATTGATTTCCATGTAGTTGGTGCCACACCATGTCAGAAGTTTAGTTACATCTTCCTCGAGCCTTTTATTTATTTCAACTGCGTTGTTACCACTGGTGTAGATCACTAAATCATCTGCATATAAGACGCAACTGCAGTTGCCGAGGATGTCAGGAAGGTCGTTAATATATACTGCGAATAAAAGTCCACTAAGAGCACTTCCTTGTGGAGTTCCTCGATACGTGGTCATAGTTTTAGAAACCATATTATTTTTCTTAACGCGGACGGTTCTTTCGTGGAAATAGTCAGAAAACCAGTCAAGTAGAGAATCATGAACATTTAGATCTCTTAGTTTCAAAATTAGTAAGTCTGGTATGATGTAGTCGAATGCTTTTTTGAAATCTATAAAAACGGCACCAGTTAGAAGCCTTTTGTCCCCAGAAAAGCGAATGAAATCAGTGAGTTTTATAGTAGCACTAAGTGTGGATCGTTGCAGTCTAAATCCATGTTGGTTGTCGTTTAACTTGTAGGGTTGATCTAAATAACTGTTAAGTTGGTTGTAGACTGCTTTTTCTAGAACTTTGGCAATAGCTGGTAATATAGATATGGGTCTATAGTTTACGGCGAGAGATTTGGAACCTTTCCCTTTATACAGTGGAAATATCACAGCAGATTTTAATTGGATTGGCATTTTTCCTTCGCTCATCATCTCATTAAATAGGCTTGTGAGGATGGGTGTAATGCCTTCTTTGCATACTTTTAGAAACTTAGGTGGGATCAGGTCACTTCCAGCGGGTTTATTACTGTTCATCTCAGAGATTATTTTGCTGATCTCTTCTACTGAAAAGGTCATAGATGATAGAGAGTCAATATTCGAAGCTATAAGAGTCCGTGGTCGACTCTTTATTTCGGATGTTATTTTTAAAAAGTGATCATAGTCGGACACAAAGTTAGTGCACAAGAAATCTAGCTTTTATTTGTCATCGCTTATGTCAATCCCTTCATTTTCTAAAGTTGGGATGGGGGTTTCAGATTTTTTGCGTCCAATTTCACTGTTAAAAATATTCCACGCTAGTTTAGAGGTATTTTCACTCTTTTTAATTTCGTTAGATATTGCTTGGCATTTTAATTTGGTTTTATAGTTTAAGTATAATTTAAGTTTATTTCTACAGTGTTTAAAAGTTTGCCAAGCTTCAGTTGAGTTTTGTGAGTGAGCATCTTTTTTTAATCTTTCTAACTGAGAAGAAATATTTTCATATTCAAAAGTCATCCAAACAGGTCGGTTGTGTTTTACTCTAATCTTTTTTATAGGAGCGTGGGCATCCAGAATAAAGTTCACCATTTTAATAAATAGTTCATATTTTTGATTAATTGATTCACAGAACTCAAATATCCACCAAGGTGCTAATAGAACCATTTTTTCTAGGGCTATGTTATCTGTGTTTTTAAATGATCGAGTTTCAATAACTTTCCTGGTGCCTTTTGGAAATCTATTGAGATGTCGAACAGTGTATACTATCTCATGATCAGCTACATGATCTCGGAGAACTCCAGAATGTTTATTTAGGTTGTGTTGTTTGGTAACAATTAGGTCAATTAGTGTAGAGCTTGTTGAAGTAATTCTTGTTGATTCATAAATTATTTGTTTGAAAGAATGACGAAAAAGTATGGATTTTAGGTTTTTTACTTTAGCGTCCGTTTTATTGTGCATATCAAGGTTGAAATCCCCAATTAAGTAGGATTCAACAGCATTTGTGTTTGATAGTTCATTTTCTAGTTCATTTTCGAAGATTTTTTGAGTCGTTGTTGAGACTCGGTAGACCAGGTAAAGGATAATTGGAGGTAGGAATGGTTTTCTGATTTGAATTTTTAATACTTCTGCAGGTTTGGAAAATTGATTGGGTAGGATAACTACGTTGAAGTCTTCTTGAATGTAGAAAAGTAGTCCACCACCTCGTTGCCGATGATTTTTTACTCCATCTCGGTCTTTGCGTATAATTTGATATCCTGGTATGTTTAATTGGTCATCAGTACTACCAGATGTAAGCCATGTTTCCGTAAGTCCAAAAATATGGAATGAGTATTTGGTTAAAATTTCGGTGATAGTGTCTTTTTTAGATAAGGATAGTAAATCTCGTACATTAACGTGAGCAATTTTAATTCCTTTAGGTAGTTTTATAGATTTAGGTTGGATTTGAGAAGGTACAGGAGGGGTCACAAAAATTATTTCATTGCATGGGGGGCAAGACCACTGAATTTCTTCACATACATAAGTTGGAAATTGCTTCTTCAGGCAGCCTTTATGCATCATCGTAGGGCATTTGTGGCAGAAGTAGATGGTTTTTCGCTTGTCAGTCTTTCTGCAAATGTTGCAGCAAGAGGATACTGTGGAGTCTAAACAAAGCTTACAATTCCATGTTTGAGAAGCTTTAAGCGTATTAAAATTTGGATAACTGATAGTTTCTCCAATGCAATGCTTATGGAAGTGGAGTTGACATGTTGAGCATTGAATAAAGATATGATTTTTCTTGAACGGTTTGGAACATTGACAGGTAGTGGGGCCTGGGTTGATGCTGTTTGTTCCGCATAGCAATAAGTAGATGAGTAGAAGCTTTTTAGTCCTATACATCAGTCTGTTGGACTGATTTCCATTTGAATGTAGTTGTTGAGGATAGGAAAAGGAGAGGAAAGAATGAAGTCTACCGTGAATCATGGAAAAAGGTGCACTAAAACTTTGAATATCTCTCAATCCAAGTAGGATTATGGTGGAGGGTGGTCTTCGAGGGATATGCAAATTAGTGACCACTATCGATGTTCCACGTAAAACTTTAAATTCTGATTCTATTACACACAGTTGTACACATTTTTCACAATTTCTGAAGCAGTTCGAAACTTTTTGAGAATAATTCGAATCTCTGACTGAGCTAGACTTTAAGCTGATTAAAATGGTATTAATTACAAGAATGAGGCACAAGATTATGATGGTCAAAATATTAATTGTTCGGGAGCTCTGTGCACACACAACCGCCATGGTGAGACTATAACTATAGTTTGGCAATCTTAACTCAGAATAATGCATTTACAGACGCGCAATCACGGATGGTCGGTATTTGTGAACCGAATTGGGCATGATGCTGCCGTCAGGTCTCCACAACATCGGTGTGTTGCTGCGGGTTATCGATGGAATCCTTATTTCATTCATTTAGCTGATCCTAATAATGTAAGAAACTTCTGGAGTTAACTGCGGATAAATTGTTTGAAATAATATGAGAAATTCAGTATGAATTTACTTGCTAATTTATGCATCATAATGATTCACGGTTTATTTTAACATCTCAAGGTTGAGTTCTACGCCCAAGAATGCTCTCCAGAGACACCTTTACGATGCGACGTTGGTGACATTACAGGCCGTCTTGGTCCCATCTCTATTGGACTTAATAAATACGTCCTCACAGATCCTAATCTCCCCTTGAGTAAGCGTTGTTTTAATAAAACACTTTTTAGTGTAGGATATCAATGTAATTACACGATTAGCAAAATCTTCCGACGGCTAATATTGTGTATCCAATGAATTAAGTGAGAATTAGACTATAGATTGCGTATAATTGGCTTAGGAATTTAGTCTTGTCCCATTATTTTACTGATTGTTACTGTAATCTGAATTTACAGGTGGGCCTGCTTCAGTTTTAGGAAGATCTTTGATTATCCACGCCGCTAATCATGGATCAGATCGACTGGCTTGTGCAAACATTGAACCTGACAAAGATATTATTAAATACGCAAACATTCGCAAGCTTAACAACTTCGGAATGTAAGTCTAAATATTAAAGTACAGCTTTAATTAAGCTGTTCTGTAAGACCAGATTAAACTCAAGAGGCAGTTTGGTTTATGTATGGACTAAACCAGGCTTAGAAGTTGTTTCTGTTGTTTTATTCTGATGAAATTGGGATAAACCTCGTGAACGTACGATTACTTAAGTAGCTTCTGTATTGAAATCCCAATACCTTTTGAGTTTCGGGCGTCAGATGCGATACATTCTTGCAGAAAGGGTTAATTTAATGTAATTGTCTTTATCTAGTGAGGATTTCATAGAAGAGGTTCGACGGGTGCTGGGAGTACCTGAATGGATGCTCACGTTTGACCATCGTCAGACAAAAGATCTATATTCTGGAGAATGCGTCCAGATGCTTTTCCATTTTAGAGGTTTGTCAGTATTTGCAATCCTTGATACGCTAATTTAAATTAAATATATACTGACTGTCTGAACAAGGACCAATTTGCTTTATATTGATGAATGAATTTCAGGGCCAGTTGCAGATAGAATAGAGCAGGATTTTGACAAATTGTTGAACGGACGAGAATTATCCCATCCAAGTATTGATAGTCCGGGAGTAGTAAATCCTTCACCGAGAAAAAACAAGTTGCCTTACAGGACATGCTCGTCCAGAAGACCCTCTTCCCAACTAACCAACTCCCTTGGATTAGGTGAGTTTAACTACTAAAAGTCGAAGGCTTTGTCTGCATTTCAGTTCAATACTTCCCTTAAGTAAAGCCCCGTCTGACTGTTAGGATGGAGTACTTATTGATACATGTTCTATTGCCATTTCAGACACAGTTCCAAGACCGTCAGACTCTGGAGGAAGGTTTCTCAAGTCTAATAGTCTAGGAGTTCTTTTAGCTGTGACTGTTTCTTTATTAGTTTCAACCTGTTTTACAAGTAGTTGTTCATCGCAAATCAGAAGAAGCAGAACGCTGTAGTAAACCTTATTTTTAATGCAATGAAACTTTTTATACCTTGATGTGTAGTAGTAATCAAATCCTCGTTAGCAAACGTTGGAATATGGCCAAATTTTTATTTAAAAAACCAAACCCGATTCTTAATATATGCTACTTTAAATGCCGTACAGGATAAAAATGTATGTGATGTGATGGTTGGCTGGAATTGTGAATGATTTTTTAAAATCTAGAAATATTGTATTTTAATAAGGTGTACATAATTATGTTGGATAGATTAAGTTTCTAGAATGCGTTAGAAAGAGTATATTTTTGTACAACTCAACAGAGTTTCATATCTGCGGACTTGATACGTTTTAAACTGTCAGTGTATGCCTTTTATTTCTACAAAAAAACTCAACTTTTTGCTAAACGGATGAGTGTGTCTTTAACTTGACCTATGGATGTTCAGATAGAATGAAAGTTCATTTTATGCAGTTCATATTCGAGTTAGAATATGAGGGAACAATACTTCTACTGCGGTAGGGTCAGTTTACTGTGTAAAAGTTCAATCTTTGAATAGTTCTTTGAATAACTTTACCATAAAGACGTGTTACCTTTTAAAGTAAGATTTAAAACGTAAGTTATAACATTAAATGTAACGGTTACCGGTAGAACAAGAATGAGGAGTGGTGAGTAATCAATAGATACTCCACAACAGGTACAAAATAACTGGATATGCCATTGCCATGAATTTCTATAATGTACTTCATAAACTGTAAAGGGCAAAGCTGTTTCCTGGATAGAAATTTTAAAGATAAATACGAAATAAAGTTGGGAGAATGCTAAAATTTCGTCGAACCAATTTTATTTGTACTTTCCGTTCTTGAAATAGTTAACAATAAATGCTTTTTTTAATACCCACAGCTCTGCTCATCAAATCTACGATCGAAAACAGTTTTTTTTCATGCATCATAAAGCTCGTAGTGCTAGTTCTCTCCTTATGTAAGATAACGAAAAAAACGGGAATATATTAGCAGGCAGAAAATTTTGATTTTGTTTCGAAATTCAATCATTATCAGAATAGTTTCATCCAATTCACCGTCAAGGGTTCGACTTCTTCAAATTTACTAAACTTCCAATGGACGTTGACTTTCAGGCCTCCATTAAATAGATTTAAATCATAAAGTGCATTTGGTGGTTTGAGAATTTATTTCACATGTTCTATTAAAAAGGGGTTTTCTGTTTTAAACCTTCATCTACAACTTCAAAGCTTATGAATAGAAAAGTACACGTTTTGAAATAATTTTCTAAAATATCGTAAAGCAGGATGCATTTTCATAAGTAAAAAGTTACAACGGTTTTGTAAAGTAAGAGAAAATAAAAACTTGGGCTACTTTTGTTAATAATTAATTGGTAATTAGCAATGCCTGTCACTTTGCTCTTTTCTGCTGCTAGAACTTTATTTATTTAATTATTATAGTGTCATAAGCTTCTTTAGGGAAGTGCTCTAAGCTGCTGCATGTGAGTAACAAACGTTGCTGAGCGAGGAGTTCTTTTAATTCCTAAAAGCTTAAACCTGAAGAACGGCTATTTCGATACGATTAAAAACTTCAAGGAATGGCAATAGTTCAATTAGTGTATTAGTTGTTTAAGGTATCTGCATATATCCTAATGAATTTCAATAAATTGACTCGTTTTTAGCAAGAAGCAGAGATATTTTACTAAAATCACTATGCATTAAGGTAGGTTGATAAGAGTTAAAGCATACAGAGAATGATCGTTTTTGGTAAAATATTTAGAGCAGGGCATTTTGTTTTATGGACCTTTTTCATAGTTTCAGGAAGTTAGAAATGGACGAATACGTCAACTCGCGGATCGGAGATAGTAAAGTCATACTGAACTTCCATTGATCAAAACATTCAATGTTTTATTTGGGAAATATTGATTTTGAGACTAGATATAACCAAAGTAAAGCTATAGGATTGGCCGTGCAGTTGTTATTTTAGCATGAAATATGCCTATTATTATATATACATAGATGAACTATAAACATCTTAAAAGGAACGATGATAGGTGCGGAAGGCCTATTTTAATCAATCAATCAATCATAGTGTGCGATACTGTGCTGAATGGTCACTAATTGAATAATTTCAATAATTAAATGCAATGCGGAGAATGGTCAGAGCCGACTAAAATATTGCATGAGGTTTCAGAAATAATAAAGAAGCTTTAATACTACCAGTTATACTGACTGATGAGAATGCGAACTGATTAACGTGAGATTTTGTACTTATTCATGCCGTATTCTGTCACTCTTTGGTCAGGTTTAGAGAGTGAAACAGGTCATACAATATGCCACTGTAATTTTCTACTAGTTTCGGGCTTCTTGACTTTCTTCTATTAACAACCTTGCTAATCAATTTCAGCGCATGTGATTTACTTGATAATACTTCCGTCTTTGGGGCTGTTAAATGGAGTAATAGTTCAAAGGGTGAATATATAAGGGAATATGGCAATGGCAGAGATAAAGGTCACTTTGGGTATGAAATTGACAGCCCCATTGCAACCATCCCTATCATTACATTGACAACTCAAGGCGCGGTAGTAATTTGACCCAGGTCCACGGTCAGGAAAGGAGGCGTCTCTGCAACCGCTGCTAAAGTCAGACCCTCCACAGAAACGCTCTACACGAACTTGACCATTCTCTTCCGCATAAAACTTGCTGCACATTGGAACTATGGAGAGTAAATAACCAGAGTTTAATTAAAGTTTATTAGAAAGATTATTGTAGCGATAAGAAGGTAATTAAGGATTCAATTCATGTGCGTATTAAACCTGAACATTGTTTAAGGTATCTGGACGGCGGAGGGCTCATATTGCACTCGTAGGACCAAGATGACGAACACTCATAGCATCTCAAACCTAATTATAATTATTAATTATCAATAAAATTCCATTTGAGTTGATGAGCGACGGGAGTGTAGCAGCAGGCATGATTTGTAGATTTGTGCAGTTAATGACTTTGTAATTGTATCTTTGCCAGATTGTGGGCTAAAATAATCCGTAATTTAGGACGTGTCCACCTTTAATAACTCCCCCTCTAAATAATTCCCCCCTGCCTTTCCATGGTAGAAAATTAAAATTAACCCGATTTTTCCATTTTTCCTTTTTGCCAGGGGAATTATTTCAGGAAGTACGCTATACACATAAAAACAAAGGATATACGACATATTTGCTTCGGAACCAAGAAGTCATTAATCTGAATCTTTCTTGAGGACTGTAGAACTTTTAAAAATCAGCTATGAAAAAAACTGCAGGTATGATTAATTATTCCAACCCATTTTGAAGCATTATTATCCTCGTCATCCTACTACCACAGCAAGGAAATATTTTGAGTGAAGAACTGCATTATAAGCCGCAGCTAAAAAAAACTATAAACCAACCTGTGACCACTTGAAGCATTGCAGCCAGGGTAGCCAAGATGCAGAAAAGGAATCTGCAGCTACACAGCATCTTATGGTTCCAGTGGAATTATAAAAGATCCAATCGGTGTCAAGGCTTATCTAGAAGGGTCCACGCCTTGATTACCTTATCGGAGCAAGCAAGATGAACCGATAATGTACCACTGGTTGAACAAGACCCGATTGTCTCTTTCAGTTTCTCCTAGTGAACTGAGCTGAACTGTTTTACTTGCTCTTTAAGAAAGGCCTGCAAAGTAGAAACGTGTTTATGAAGATTGATTTCTCATTGAACTCTGATGAAATCATGATGATAAAATATCTGTTCTTCTTACCTGCCTGCCTAGCCTGTGTAAACGTACTTCTGCTAAAATAGGTTCAGCTGAATTGAATTGGATTGGAATAGTCAGTGGGTACTGCATACATAAGCATATTGACTTTTTGGAAGTAAATGACATGGGTGGCATAAATATTCCATAAAATCCAACTGGCCACAAAGCCCTATGAGTAAAATGCCATGTTCTGGGGTCATTCTCGTCTAAAAAGGGGATTTGTCTCAACAACTTGTCATTTTGTTGATAAAAACGGATTATCGCAATTCATAATGCAAAATGCTTCCAAGTCACGCGAAAGCCTACTTTCTTCACGTCAACCGGAGTCACTGTTGCAGTCAGTCTGGATCATCGCTATACTCACTCTCATGGATCGGGGACATAGCTACTTCAATAAAAGACTTGTGTAAAATGTATTTTTATGGTCTTTTCCTTTGCAAAAGGATTTTTCAAAGTACTTATGCATATTTCCGTTGTCCTGTATCCTGTTTGTTGGTAATTATTGAAATGCTGGTTTTACACTTTCAAGTTTACAGTAACTTGATGCAAGATAGTGTAATAATCAGTCTAGCTTTTGCAAAAATGGTGACTAAACCGGCTGAATTTACAAATAAACCAAACATAGAAGCGTAAGATTAATCTAAAAATCTTTTCTATATAACTTTTCTAAGTTACTGAAACTCCAGGCTGTAATAAATGTTTTGTATTTGTGTCATTGTAATTCATATTTGATCAAACTACGAATGAACTACAACTAGATACTTCCAATTGGCAGCAGGATAACTGGTAGGTTAACAAAGGTTAAGTTTACTTCTATCTTTGAAAGACATCAAGTTAACTCCATTATTTAAGCCGCATCATCGCATCGTTTTATCAGCAACTTAAAGCATAACGAAGCCTTTTGCTTTTGTAGGTTATTTGGCATTTACATAGTTTCTTAGGAGTGTAAAGGGCCAATGGAAAATTATTGGGGAACTTAACCAGATAATTCCGAAAGTTAGCTTTTATTATTTATTAAAAGTTACGTGCACGTTTCTTAAATTTATGCTCAATTTAACACGATGAATGAATGCATTAACAAATTTTTAATAAAGCGAAAAGATTTTAGTAAACAGTAAACTACAGGCTTGATGGTATGGTGGTGGTTGCCAGTGCCAAAAACATGCTTATACTTGCCTTTTTATGACTTACAGAAATTTCGAAAACATTGATAAGATTAGGGATTAAGGGTAACCGGAAGTTTCGGGATTGAATTATATCAGGATTAATGAAAAAATTATGAGATTGCGGATTAGGGATTGGGATTAGTTAATCTGGATTAGCTATTGATTAGGGATTATTTAAAAAAAAACCTTTCTACTAAATTGCTTATGTCTCCGTCACTTGTCAGATATAGAGATCGTCAAGATGAGTTTAGTTTTAAATTGAAGCTCTTTAATAAGTGTTGTTTAACCGAGTAAATGAGAATATTTGGTAATTAGTAAGCTTTTACTGCATGCACACATTTTTATGCATCCTGAATTAAAATAAATTTAGAAAGTATGCGCATAAATCAAGCAATGGGAAGTTTTCAAAAATAAACCACGCACTAATTTAAAAAATATACAACATCTGCTAGTCACAAAAAAGTAGCTTAAGTGCAAAACAGTGTCTGATTTGATAAAAGCTAAATTTAAACAAAATCGAAAGCCAACCAATTCTTAAAATACTGCCGTTTGAGTCTTTGTTCAGTCTTAAATGAGTAAAATCAATCCTTAGATTAATCCACTGCTGTATTAACAGATTAACCAAATTCTCGGACTAGTGATTATTGTGAGATTCCCCATCTCAATGTTATGAATAATGGTGGTTTTGCTAATAATAAGGGATTGCTGTTAGCGTAGAGGTTAAGTATGCAGAGTTATAAATGAGAGTAATTGTAAGACAGAGGAGGACTGTTAACCGAGCGTCCGAGGAAGAAGGGTGAAGAACTTACCAGGAGTTTACGACGAGTTAGGGAGGCAGAATGGGATAAACTACGTAGCATTTAATAAACTTAGATTACTAGAAGTAAGATTCAAGCGTGCGGTATGTAACTCGGTCAATTATTAGAATAATGTAATAAAAGCATTTATGACGATTACCAACCGTCTGATAACTAGTAATCATAAATAAAACTCAATAAAATCACTTATAAAGTCATCTAAGAAGGAATCTTACATTATGCATTCGTTTGACTAGTCCGAATTCTTTGGATTAGAGATTAGAAATTAGTTGCATTAATTTTGCACAGCAGTGGGATTAGGCATTAAGGATTACTAATCCCTTATCTGGATTACCAATCACTTAATCCCAAACTGAATTATCCCAGCTCTGCTCCTTAGTAATCCTGCTTATTTAGTTTTATTTCTTCATTGATGTACACCGCAGCCTTTAGAATCGATGGTTTTCTGTTACAACAATTCAACCAAGTCTCTACAATTATGTTTAATTAATTAATTTGCGTTAATTAGTTTTTATGTACTACTTCGGGTCTCTCTTTGCAGTGATAAGTTTTCGCAGGATGTAGACATTCTTCAGGTTTTCTAAGTTTAGTTTTACGAAGAAATCAAAATCGTGTCCTGAGTCTTGAGTTTGTCTTGATTGTTAACGCCTGGTTGTTTCAATAAGCACTTGACTGAGACCGGCCAACTCTTCAAGTCAATAATAAATACGGACAAAGGAGAGCAGGCTTTTTCAGCCTTCCCATCGTATCCTACGCTGAAGAGGGGCTTATCCCCTCTTAACCTATTTAATACATACAAAGTTTAGACGCACTATGACTTTTATAAACAATTTAATCATAGCTATTGCTGACCGAGCTTAAGTACAATATTTATTTAATAGGATGATTATCTAGTATACGCGACGTTGCTAAGTATGCTGAGTTTCCTTTTATCTTTATTTGTCCTGCTCTTCGCATCTTTTTTCTGCTGCGACATTTACAACGACAAAAGCATTCTGCAGCCTTATCCCACTGGAAAGTTTTAGGAGTCAACTGACACCTGAGACACAAATAATATTCAGCATACTCATTCCTGAGTTTAATTACGTTACGCCTACCTTGCCTACAAAGACAAGTGCATGCACTCTCATGTACCCATTGCATTAAAGCCCACCTAATCTGCAGACTAAGGCACAAATAGTGTCCAGTACAGCGAAAATTCTGTTTTATTCGCATCTTGTATTAATCAAATAAATTTTCTAAAATAAATTAGCAATCTAGATGAATATTTATGCTTAATTACTCGAATGGGTCTGGTTTGACGAATTCTCTGCGCAATTCGTGTTCTGCAACATACACTAGAATGTGAAGGTATGCGGTTTGGTACATGTTCTTGTTAAATCTAGTGGAAAACACCGGGCAGTCGAGTACACGTAAAACATAAGTAACGGTCGATGTAACTAAGGTTAAGGGACGATAAATTAACCTTACACTTCCCAAAAAGACACACACAACGAATTTAAACTATTCTTTATGAGTTGGATAATTCTAGTTTGTAGATGGCGGATACGATTAGGTTGATTCATGGCGGTAAATACAAATTCTCCATCTTAAATAAAATCTAACTGCTAAAATATTTCATTTCTCTACAAGCCGAGTCGCTCTCGGTTCGCGAGAGAGCGGTACAAATTCAGACTGGAACGTGTAATGTCTATTTAACTCATTACTTATTTTTATCTAGTGCAACCCCTTCCCTTATCTATTTATGCCCATCTGGAAATCCTGTTCTTATTCTCATGTCTAAACTATCATACCACAAAACAAGTTCTACATCAGTCTAATACCCTTTCCTTCCGCAAGTTCGTCTTTCTTTTTGCAGTCTACACATTATTAAATTATTACGTTTAGCATTTATTCCCTCACTTTGATCAATAAATACTTCATTAGTTCATAAAAACTCACCATTTCTTTATTCATGCCAAAAGCTTGCATTTCAGAAGTTTTAGCACAGAAATAAGTAGCCAAAGAACATGACAAACCTCGGAACCCGTCATATTTCCATAAATGCAGCCAGAAAGCTTTGTAGTAGTTATTATGGGATTGAAATATAAACCTCAGAAGTGGTCTAAAATAACAATTCAAACAGTTTTTATTTTCGTAAAAGTAACATAACTTATACGAAGACGAATACTTAGAGTTCAGCTTTAAATTACATTCGACTTGGATATGCTTTACTTTTGATAAGCCTTTGGGCGGTCAATTTCTAAAGATGCAGTTGTCGTTGTAGAGTGGGTTAACAACTATTTTTTTAGGAGAATTTGCTCAGTTGGGGTGCATGTTACGCATTTCACACTTGCATGAATGCATACTGCTTTGGATGTGTGAGATGCTCTTGCAAGCTGAATTTTCAATTCATCTTCTTAGTCAGAAATATTTCAATGAAATTGTCGGTTTGTAAGTGGTTAATCGATTTTGTAAGTTACCAAATCAATTTGTGGCCTCCTGAGACCCTTATTAAATTAATTGCTCCCAAGAGCACCCCAAGCATATCTGCTTAAGTCTAAAACTCTTAGAAGCTATTACCTAGACCGCTTAGTACCAGTTTAAAGGTTTCTAAAAAAAAAAATATTTCCTCACCCCCTGGACAAGCTTGAGCAGTGATCTTAAAAAAGACTAAGGCTTGTAATTTGGTGAGTACCCGAGGGGATCTGAAACCTGAATGTAGAGTTAACCTTCAGAAGATATTTGTATAAGTGTCCTTTGCTAAGAGCCAGGTCATGTTTTGTTAATATCTGTCGTCCAGGTACAAACTTTCAGACTAAATATCAAAAATCCAGAAGTTGGGTTGTGTGTTTGTCTAGTATACTGGGTAGTGTAGGTTTTTTATTACCTACCAAACTAATATGATGATTGTTTTTTCGGAAATAAATCTGGACTAAGGTATTTGGACCGATTAGTCGATCATAATTCCAAATTGGATTATGTGTACTTCCAAGCAGCTTAAACGTTTTCGTTTTACCGGCGTTGGATATATGCAGTTATTTCGCATTTAAAACGTCTGAAGTGATATCTGGATGTCAAAGGATGTTTTTTGGCTTGTATTTGTTAGTGTTGTGTATGCCCAAGATTCTAAATGTGGTTGGTATATGGTTTTAAATTTTAATGGCGACAGACTAGTTGGTTTTTAATTTCAACGTTGACAGAGGATAAAAGAGCATTAATAAATGCGTGACAAAGAGCTATATCGTCAATTGAAGCAAGTTCAGTCCCGTTGTTAAGGATCTTCTCCCTTGCATGGAAGAGGGTTTGTTCTAAATTTGTAAAGTTAATAGTACTAAGGGTTAACGTTATAGAATGGTTCTTTTTTGTGAATTTAGAATTGATATACACATGCAAAATGTCAGAGAAAATATAACCTGGGGTAGAATCTGGTCAACAACTGCTGACATTCTGGATACACCAACCGGCTGTCTTTATAAGAATGCATTTTGATTTGTGCTGTTTCTCTGATCGAGTGCCTTTCTCACTTCACGTTCTACTTGTAGAAATGTATATAACTAATTAAGAATGCGAGTAAGATGTTTGAAGTCACGCGGGCTGGTATTTAAAACAGAATACGCTAATGCATGATAAGTCAATATGATGGTTAATCATTACATCATCTAGTTAGCAGACCGTGATCTAAGGTCGTAGTTATGTAGGACGGCAGGTCATGTATAAAAACAGTCCCAAGAGTTCTAGAATAGTGGCTTAACGCCTTTTGTTGTGACTAATGTAAGTAACATTACGGCCTAGTAAAATGTTAATATAAGCATATGTGACATGTAAATCAAGTATAAGTTACCTTCTACCTTTACGCTTAACACGTTATCAGATCGTAAGCTCTACAAAACTTCGGTAAAGTGAGACAAACTGATCTTAAAATTAATTCACGGTTGTATGACTGGTATTCAGTGAGATGCAAAGAAAACAATTAACTGCTACAGTTAAAAAATAGTAACCAAATGACAACTATTGTAATTTTGAGGAGGGTTTACACAAGGTCAATTGTCAAATTGGCTTGGGAACATTTCCGAGTCTGTAAATTGCAAACGTCGGGCTTACTTCTGAATCATAGGATCGTAGAAAATGTGGAGGGTTCCAAATAACGTCCAGCAGCTACTGGCGATCCTCAGGACCTTTGGGATCATGGAAGCAATGAAGCTTAAATCGCATTTAATATATTTATGACTGATGAAAACGTTGAATCTATGTCGAAATGTAAAACCTCACATGAGATTTGGATGAAGCTGAATATAACCTATCAGAGTATATCTGGAGAATCTAAACAGATTCTCTGGCAGAAATACTACAGTTTAATTGTAATGAGTGATAAAAATCCGGTAAAAACCATAATTGAGATGCAAAATTATTCATCCCGGTTACATTCTTTGGGAGCACCCATTGACCTTGAAATGGAAGTCGCGAGGGTTCTACGGAGATTAATTGATGAGAAATGTCTATAATTTTGGAAAGCATGAAGATTCGTCGATGCAGCAAAATCGACTACAACACTACTTCTATTTAGGCAAAAAACCTGGATGTTAACGTGGGAGAAGGAAAAGCAGCTAAGATGTCTTAACCTACCTCTGAGGAAAGTTCAAGAGCCTATGGACGAAACGAGGGTACACTTATGAAACCCAAGTTAGAATTTGAGGATACTCAAGAAGAAGACCAAATGTCACTTTTGCAAAAGCAATGGTCACTGGGAATCCGAATGTCGTAAAAGCAGGAAGATAAGGAAGAAAAGATAGGCGGAGCTTATGCAGGTGGAGCTTCTAAAAAGTTTTGGAAAATTGATTCAGGTGCCCATACACAATTGTGATAGAAAAGAATGGTATTTTAAGTATGTAAAATATTCAATACTAACATTTGTACGAATAGCCGATAACTTTAAAATGGTTGTTGAAGGCTTTGAAAAAGCTAAAGCACAGGATTTATTCATGGAAAATGGAAATAAATTCTGATCTATCAAGTTACATTTTTTTTCTGGTGGTTGAAATGTTTTCTCAAATTTTTTTATTAAAGTATTTGGAGTTGATAAGGATAGCTGTGGTGACGGTATTTACTACAAAAATGGAATTCCAGATGTACAAGCTGAAATAAGAGATCGTCATCAGTTTAAGAAATTTAAACCTGTTGAAAGCAAGATACGGTTGCAGAATTTGTTGAGGAAGTTTTCAAAAAACTTTTATTTTCTCAAAATACAATTAGAGTTGTTCCAAGTGGATAAAATTGCGTGAAATTGTATTTTTAACCGTACTAAACCTGTTTTTTCCATATGTTTATTAGATTCAGAGCTTGTGCTGTGTCCTTGTAAAAAAGGCCGGATTGAGCTTGAGTTGATGAATCATCTACTGGAATACAGCGCTATGCAGAAGAGAAACAAATCATGTAAACTTATTTATATGAATAAAAGTTAACAGACTTGTGTATTTACCTGACCATACATCATCATCGCTGATATAAAGGCTTTCTATCAATGGCAATTCGAATAATTCGTAATAACTTGATTTTATTGTAAACCGCAAACTGCGAAAATGTTGTATTAACCAAGTAATTGGACTTGGACACACTGTATTCATCAGTACATGTTAAGTCGGCTCCACTTTTATCGGAATTGTTACTGCATAAAGAATTATTTTGGGGTAGTTATTTATTTAAGTGCCCCGAACGCAGTGGGGGAAATATACAACGAGGGGGATAAATCGTTAAATACGGTAATTAGAAAGCTGAATGTTCGGAATGTGATGAAAGACGACTAAAGATCGATGCAATATCTTTCCTTAACGCTTGCTGGAGATGATCTCTTCTTAAATGCCACAATGTCCACCAGATACAGACTCCTTGGCTGAGAAGTTTATTTTCCCCACTAGTGCAGAGTTGAGGTTGTCAGTTTGGATCAAAAAAGCCTGATAAACCGTCTTAAGCTTTCCATATATGACTCGAATTCTTTCAAAGCACCCATGTTTTAGCTTTTTTCATTTCCATTCGGTAGACTTGATATACTGGACGAAAGTCCCCTGCCGCTTTTGCATCATCGTCGATGATCCTCCTGAAGTTCAACGCGGTGTCATGAAAGTGCAGGTCGGCAAGATTAGGATCAGCCCAAAGTCCATTGATCAGTTCCGTTTTTGCGTCGAATTGTGTTTCCAGGATACTAAGTTTCTCAAGGCTTAAAAGTTTGCCTCAAGCTTGCTCGGTTCGAATGTCTTCTATTTCCTCTTCATGTTGGCAAGCCATCTGGTCCATTTTCGTTTTCAAAATGCGACCTCTATTTACTGCCATTTGCAGTTCCGTGTTTGAAGTAGTTGGCTGCTCAGTAATTAGCACAATTTTCGGAACTTCCGGTACGATCTCTCCCACTTCATGACCCTCACAAATATCCGTTGCCATTGATGTATGAGTTTTTGGTTGTAGCAAAGTTGAACAAAAGTAACGAGGTTTAATGTAACTGAAAGCAGACGGTGAACTGAACCAGATTAAAATGAGGCTTTTACTTTTAACAAATCTTCAATATATGAATTTTTATTTTAACCAGTGGCAATAATGTTAAAAAAGAGGATTATAAAACGGAAGAGGATGTCTTTAAAAATCGCTTTGTTGGTACTTTGCTTGGAGAGACTCCTAAAATAATGCAAAAGTTGCAATGCATATATACTTACTTCCATTTATTCTTAGAATGCAAAAACACTAACCTTCATTCTCGATCCGGTATCCGCTTACAGCGATTGTGGCACTTGCAGTTCAGTTGGTTTAGTGGATAGTAGATGATGGGAAGTCAAAATAGATGTAGATTCTGTTGACGACTTTACTGCATATGAGGAAATTGAAAAATACACAGTCAACATATCTCTGAATTCATGCATCAATTAATAGAATTTCCTTATTCAAAATGTGTTTGTTTTCCCTTGAAGGGTTTTTATATTGCGCAGGAATTATAGCTTGTGTGGTATATTCTTTAGCTTCGGTGTCCAATTCTGTCAAATACAGATTTGCATTATTATCGGTAATGATATTATATAGTTACTTCAATCATGTTGTATTTACATTTTTCCATATTTTAAGAGAACTCTTTAGGCTCTCTCCAAACAGAAATTTTTCTACGAATTATTATTGAATGCATGAATTAAAAAATAATTTTTGTTGCAACTACGTTATCATTTGCAAGCATATCGAAAATATTATATTCTTACGCTCAAAAAGATGGTACCGTTGGCATCCGTTGTTGTTTCTGTTTTAACCACAACTGGGTAGATGCGGATAGATTCTTTGTTGATGCACGTTCCGAAAGGCATATTTGATCAAAAGTTTGCCCAAACGCAGAAATCATTACTTACGCAAGAACTACAAGTTGCATAAAAATTACAATCGTCAGCATATGCTTGCAAGGATAATAGCCCGAAAAGTAGGACAACTGGTCCAGAAGGCCTCATTGTTGCGATCGTTTCAGCTATATTTTTAATGCCTTCGGTTTCTTTAAATTTACCCGAAATTTCTAGCGATGCTGTGAGAGGCTTGGTGTGAAAATGCATAAATTTATCTGGCTAATCTTGGTTTAAAAATTAAATCTTGATTACTTGGACAATTTGTTTACTAATTATCAGGAATAAAACAGTAGCACAATGTACGAATACTCAGTTGTTATAATACTCGGCAGTTTCATTTTATCAAACATTACACGTACTCAGCAGTTTCAATATATATTTTTTCGTATACTCGGCATAATCATTTTTATTAACTTAACCTGTATTCGGCAATTTCATTTTCATTAAACTTTACGTAATCTGCAGTTTTATTTTTTAAACTTTACGTGTTCTCGGCAAATACATCATGTTAAAGTTTTCGTGTACTCGGGAACATCATTATTATTAACTCTTGGTGTACTGGGCACCATCATTATTATTAACTCTACGTGTACTCGGCACCATCATTATTATTAACTCCATGTGTACTCGGCAATTAAAATTTTACTTTACTGCGTAATCAGCAGTTTTATTTTTATAAAGGTTTCATGTAATCAGCACTTTTATATATTAATTTAAAGGAGGAAAAATATGAAACACAATCATAAAGTCATCATATCCAACTTGCGGTTATAGATAGTTGTAATACGTTTGTGTCTTGTTGCAGGTTTATTATTGTTTTAACATGTTTTGTCTAGATAAAAGCCTGAGTTGTATCATTTGTATAAATTCAAATTGCACATTTTTACTGTTCGACAATAAAGCTTCAGCTTGCGTTAGCGATAAAAGCCCGTTAGATGTGATTGTAGCTTTGGAATTGGAGTACTGTGCGGATACGCTGTGTCCAAATACACGTCCATCATCTGCACCACCTTATCCATATATTTATGAGCAAGCTTATAGACCCGCAGATTACGGTATGAATTATTCATACTAAAAGAAACGAGTAATGTACAGCGTATATTACATTTTTTACTTTTTTATTAGGCTTTTTGAATCACACTAGTGATCATGAGTTGCATTGGCGTAAAACGTGCTAAGAACCGTAGGAAGGATGCTTTGGCTTTCTTAAATACAGCCTTAAATGCTGTGCGTATTTTTAGACAACGGCTCAGACGATTTCTTACCTGTCGTAGTACGGATCAAGTATCAAACCCTGCGGATGTGACATTTAAAGAGTTCATGCACAGAAGAGTAGATAGTGAAATTCCTTGTAACTCAGTTCAGTTTGATAGGAAAGCTATTCCAATATTCTGATTACACAACTGCAACCTAACATTAGTTCGCCTACTATTACTATACAGCACCCATCATCCTCAAATTTAGATTCTGTTGTATGATTAATTATACTTTGCTTGCGTGTTGTTTATGAAAACTCAATTGTACATTCCTACATTATTTATTACAAATACTTTCTGAAACAATAAATTCTAACTTTCACCCAAGCATCACCACCACTATCTCTATTACCACCACCACCACCAACTTAATTTCCACCACTACCGCAGTCACATCCACTTATTTACCTCGTCATATCCTAATTTGTTTATCGCAGGGCCGTGGCATAAAACATACTACTCCTTGCGGGTATGCATAATTTAATAATGTGATCCGTATTGACATCTTGGTTTGTGGTTACAGGAGGTTTTACGTCTAATGACCGGGTGACTCTTGTTTGGGAATGTTGTATGGCATAAGCACAGTAAAGTGACTTTATATGTGCCCGGTAGTCCGGCTTTGTTAACTAATTAAACATTTTCGTCAGTACTAGTCATAAGAGTATCACTTGGTGGGTTTGTTAAAGAAAAATATCGTTGTGCTTGGACAATACGTAATAATCTTTGCGGCAATTCTTTTTTTTAGAATTTAGGAACAGTCTGACTAACTTGACTTAATAAAGCCTATTAACAAAATATTGATATATTTTTGTTTTTTTCAGTACTTTCTCTAGCTGTATAAGCTGTAAGCTCGCCCTTGTCATCCAGTAGCACAGACCTGAGTCGTATTAGAACTATCTTGTAGTGAAAATAAGTTCTGGAAAGTCGAATGATTCTTTTTTAATGATTTTCATGAGAATCTTTTAAAATTTTCCTTTAGATTTTTATCACATTAATTTAAAAGATTGGTTTTGGGAGTTTTTACTCCAGTTTTTTAAATGGTTTTAGTTGCTAAATGTACTGGTTTATTCATGATTGTTTTGTACGATTAGCTATGAGATTTTGTGAAACATGTTGACTTAGATATATCTTTGAAGCCAATTAACTTAATGTTGGTTTGTTAATTTTTATTTTAGGAATTTTTCTTAACTAATACTCTGGGACCTTGACCTGGTCATCTCTACGCTGCTTATTGGACGCTTCGATTTTACTGCAATCCATCCATCATAAATGACATTTCAGTAAGTTGGTGTTATTTGTTTATCTTAAAAAGTAGTATTAGTATTAGTAGTAAAAGTAAAAGTAAAAGATCTAATAGCTTTGTGGCAAGTAAAAAATCATGATTCCATCTGGGTTTCTTGATCGTTTCTAAAAATAAGCTGCCAGGTACAGTCGATTCCTACGTCGGGAGATACTAAAAAATCTTCAAACCGGCAGAATCCTTTTGCTACTGAGCAATAGGAAAGGGCGCATTGATGAATTATTATGGGATAATTATTTTTGAACACTTAATAACCTGTAGTGTTGTTGACTCTTCATATCGAGTTGTTTAGAAAATAAATAATTAAAATCATTTCAATGACTTTAATATCCTCGTTTTTGTAGTCAATTGGAATGGATGTAGTGAGAGCTAATGTTAATGTTTGGAAATCTATCTGACAGGAAGCTATTGGCATTGTGTAGTATGTGGAGATGTCCTCACCAACCACAACTAATTTTAAATCTTTTACGGCAAATTATCTTTTTATAAGGTTAATTGAATTTTCAATTGAAAGATGGATAATTCTTAAATTGGGATCCTTTTGGAAACAAAACGCACATATTTCAAACTACATATTTCACTTCAGAGTTTACTGCTTCAAAAGACGCGTTTCTCAAGTTTTCCTCAGGTTTTAAGCTTTGAGAATGTAATTCACAAATCAAAAACTAAAAACTCAGAAGTAAATGTTTAACCCTTAATTATTGTTGATCATCATGAGAGAGTGTGGTCGGATGGAAGACCTGTCATTTACTTTTTTTACTTTACTTTTACCATTTTTTCTACATCAACGGAAGTATCGTCTCCTTTAAAGAAGTCAAATATTTTATTAAAGAAGCGTAGCCCCATAAGAGGATTCCAAACGTTGCTTGATCACTTGACAAGCTGCAAATTAATAACTTGTTATATGACAGTCTTCGCACCACTGAGCTGAAAAAAAGAGCTGGACTCAGCCAAATTTAAGCTCAAGCTGGCATAAATTATATTTAAAACCATGCAACGTAAAGTAACTACTGAACCTGAAGGGGAAACGAGCAATTAAACATTAAAAAGGTGTATTAAAACGCACTAAAAAAAACTGGAACTAAAAACCAGTGGCAGAAAAAGTAAAACAAAGTGTGATTTCAAGTAAAGAAAGTAAAAAGGAATAAAGTTTGGTACAGTCGGTATTTTCGGACTAAGCGACAACACCTTTTTACAACTGCACTCACAAAAGCGTAAAGGTTTCCAATAGCGTTTGTATAGTGTAATCTGGATTATTTGGGATACAACTAGGAAATGGAAAGTGTAGGTATTGTGTCTATTATCTGCGAGGAGTGCTGAAACAGTAAGAATTAAAAACCGGCTTTGAAGAAGCAGATCTTGTGCTCATTCTTTCTCTGATGGAGAAGGTATACACATTCAAAAACAGTGGAAGTCATCTCGGTATTATGGTGTTCCAAAAGCACACCGAATTGCTGAATAGACATCGAATCTCTTATACAAGAACCAAGCGGCAGTCAAAACCTTTGAAGAATCCAGAAAAACTCTTGTACCTTCGCTTAAGAATTTATTCAGACTGCCAAGTGCAACATCTGCATAGGTGACATTAAAGGAAGAAATGCCGTAAATGAAATGTTGCTGAAATATTTACGTGGTGGTGGTAGTGGTAGTGATGTTGGTGGTGGAGATAGTAAGAAGGGTGTTAGTTCTTTGTTAATTTAATTTTTAAAGCTTTACAAGCAGCAGAAGAGTTGCGTTGCATTATAAAAATGCTTCATTATCTTATGTATTGTTTATTAACTCCACCAACTCAAAATTTAGAAGTCAAAGTTGTTTTACCAAATTCAGTTACAGGCATGTTATACGTTGTTTGTCACCTAAACATTCAATAAATTATGTAGTTTGTACGGTAATATACTTTTGGTCTAATTAATCGAAGGAAAAACCATTACTTTTACTGCATTGGAAAATAGGAAGCTTGGTCAACAAGTCTCAAGCAAGTTTCAACTTTTGTCTTCGAATGGTCATTAAATTAGGTTTAGGCATTATATAAAATTTGATTTCCAATTTAAATTTGCATAGTCTCAACCGGAACTTATGCTTTTCAAACGACTCCTCTATCAGGTACTCAGCGTCCGCAACAGATCCGATTGCAGACAAGTTTTAATTTTACGATCGTGCATGTATTATTTTGTAACTAAAATGGTTCTTGAACTTTGTTAAATTATAATTTAAAACAGAAATCAGACAGGACCTAATTTCCGGCAATGAAGCTCCTTCTGAGGTTACAGCTCTACCTGAAAAAATAAATTCATTTTATAAACAAGTAATGTAATATAAAAGTATACTAATAGAAGATTATGTGTTTCACTAATTTCTACCGTTATTCTTTGCTACGAACGTTGCAGCAAGAGTATTTTTGGTCAATCTGAAGAACTTATGCATTAGGGAAGCGGTATTTACAAACGACTAAGGATGGCAAGCTGGATAATTATACAATGAAAATCTAAACCGCCATCTGTTTAGCACTCCAGCGGAACCGTAAGTTGCTTACTTCTACCTGGAAAATATTATGTTCATGTAAAAAATAATAAATGTTCTTTTTTATTGATAAATAATTTTGGCCGTTGAATTTTTCACACAAAGCTTAAAAATCTGGGAGAAGGGGTCTTCTAACAATCCAAGATCCGCTACTATATTTAGAAAAGGTCCTCCTTGTTGGCCCTCTCCTACCTACCAGCGCGTGGCTGTCGATGGTACGGTGGGTGGAAAAATAAAGAAAGTGGCTGAATATTATCTGTACTTGATGATCATAATGCAAGCATGTTAAAAGATGCAAACTAAAGGCGTATGACTGAATGGTTTGATTTATTTTCACCATTATTACAAAAAGCAAGACAAGTTACTTTACATATGAGGACGACGATTACATTGAATGGGAGTAGAGTGATTGGGCTCATAGTAACTATTCAAAGAGAGCTTTTAATCAAGATCATCGTTAAAATTTTCTGAGATTGAATCTTAAGGTAAATCTGCTTCGCTTACAATACTATGAATAAGGGATTGAGGAATGGGAATAGGAGAAGGAGGGATAGAAACGGGGTCGACTCTGGAATCCCTCTGCCCAAAAGGTATTGGAGTTTAATAGCCTTCCAACTGGTTGCTCACTTACTCACCGCCGTCTCAAGTTCTGCTCCATTGCTAAGGGTGGTGGAACCCGAAGTCTAACTTCCATTCCTGACACGCATTCCTGACACAAAGTTTAAACCTTTAATTCCCGCGTATTGGGTCTGGGGACTTTTCCTAAACCGTAATTAGTGGTTGGTGCCAATTACGTGGTGGTATAACCAATCGTTGTAATTTTTATTGAAACAGATTAAACATCTTGCCAACACTACCGAACAAAATGATTAAAACGGGCCAAAAGCGCTACCAAGGGGGGAACGGTACGAGGGTACATGGTACACTCTGGTTGTCTAACGTACCTCCTAGAATTTCCGAACGGCCCTATCCTTTACATGATAAGCAGACTCCACCAAACTACACGCCTCCCTATCCTTTAATGTTATTTTTACACCCCCGTACCCCTCATGGTTGCGCCTATGAAACGGGCAGGGTACGTATGTGCTAGGCGGAGGTTTTGTTTTAACTAAAAACGAGCTTGCGGCATACCTAATAACCCATATTTTATTTCCATAGCTACTTTTCCAAAACCGTAAAACCTGTATAACGCCTCTATCCGCATATATCAGAGACACCCGGTATTTTCACTAGTGTGAGCATGATAAATGCCAACTTGTACTCTAATAAGAGGTTTTAAAGCCAATGAATCATAGTTACAAGTAAACAGATCATCATTAGAAATAAAGCATCCATTGCAAAAAGAATGTAATTTTAAAAACATATTTGCAACTGCTGTACCGCCTCCACAATCAAAACAGATACTCTTTAATCAGACAGAACTGGTAACATTATGTCGATGAGAAGGGTTACGCATTATAACTAACTAAGCCGGGAAGGTATTTCTAGAGTGGTGTTTACGATAGAACATAATACATAATACAAAAATACCAATAAATTCTGCGTGGTCACTTATTTTTCTAAACCACCTATTAGTATTTATTAAATTGTTCTCGTTATACTGTCGAGTAGGGGTAGAACATGTCGTAGACCTTTGGTCGATGATTTCGGAAATACTCCGATTTTCAATTCCTTTGCAAAGTTCAGGTTGACTTAACCGCTCTAATACAATTGTATACCTAAAAAGAGGTAAAAAAGTTGAACGGCATTGATAAGTAGAGGCAGACAACTTAAAATACGAAACATTTTTATAGTTATAACTGGACTGATTATGTATACATTGTGTGCATTCATTTTCGTATGAAGTAAAATTACCAAAAACTACATTACACATTATGCATGTTATAGTACATAATATAATTCTTTTCATTTTAAAATTTGTTTAAGTATCTACTGCAACAAACTTGCCCTTTTTGTTCTGGTTTAAAGAATACTTGGAATTGTAGAAATTAATAACTTTTTCATCCTTATCTTCTACATTATTACTGAAAAGGTTTAAAATTCTATCAAAGCTTAGACCTATCTCTTAACGAGAAAAAAAGAACGTGCAAGCCACAAACTGAAGAGCTACTACTTTGAATAACTACTTTGCTTTTAATGCTTATATTATAAGGAATGTGGATATTATATAAAATAATTTTATTACCATAAAATTGGAATATTCAAGTTTATGCTTTGTTATTAAATATCAAATCCAATGGGCCAAAGGTTTGGTATCATCACGCCGGTTTTTATTTTGAATAACTGCTATCGGTTATTTGTTTCTCTGCATAGCATTGTGCACTAAATGGAATTCATCTGCTGAAATAACGAACCACCGTTGGACATAAGATGTTTTAAGAAATAATTTTAGACAACAAAATAAGGTGTTGGAATCTATCAAGTGAGGGTATTAGCAATATATACTACTCGGTCTGAATCTATCTGAAGCATACTCATGTCTTCAGTGAAGCAACTTTAAAGTGGTTGTAACGTGGGGACAGGATGTCGTTGGTTTTACAGATTAAAATCGAATTACAGAATTCTAAATCTCTTTTTTGTCCTTCAAAAAATAAGACGTTCTGTTACAGGGTTTGCATGATGCAACTTAATGAGATATAAAGGTTTCAATATATTGTTTCCACACAGTATTAAACTTAACCCCAATTCTTCCGACAGTTAAAGAGATTCCGACCTAGACGCGTTTAAAAAAAACTTGGAAATTTTTCCTTTGAAAAAACTTCAACTTTTTTCCTTCAACGGTGCTGATCTTTTGTGGATACGTCCGAACAGTTTTCTCCGCAGTCCGTAATTTGACTTTTAATTGTTTAATTTTAATGTTTAAATGTTTAAATTCAGTGTCCAACTTAGCAACCGTCATTGTATCTTTAAAAAACTGCTTTTGAATAGATGCATTAGCCAAGACTTTTGGTTGCTTTAAAGGTGTGACATCTTTTTCTTAGTCGTCCCAATAAATGTTTCCAAACGGTTTGGCTTTTGCAAGGGGGAAAGCGTTCTCTGACAATCCAAATAAATCCCGGTCATACTGTAAATATGTTCTCCATCCGAGTTTGGAATCCATATTTTGATGTTCTGTCCCCAATGCAAGTATATGCAGTTTTGCATCTCCATCCATTACCCGTTAAGCTTCGTAGCACAACTTCAGCAAAAGGCAGAAGGAAGTAAGAAAACTGTATTTGGGATGAAAAGGGTCTTCTCGAAGTGTGAAGAGTCGGCAAATCTTGGCACAGGTGTTTTTAAAATTGTTTGTGTTCCAGGTTTTGATATTACTTAGAGGATCCAAATTGCTCTTTAGATTCATTTGAAGCCGTGAATACGAATACGATGAACGGAATTGATATTTAAATGCCACGAAGTGGTTCAGAGTAAATGGAAAAACAGGCTATATTAGAAGATCAGGAGCAGCCTGAAGAACGTAGTGGGACATCTTAAGAAGCGAAACTCTTTTGGTAAGATTAAAACCGCAGACAGTACAGAAGATACATATGTATCCGTTTTGCTACTGAAATTCCATTTTTAATTTCAATTTTTCAATCGCTGCTTTTAGAAATTGATTTAACTCCATTATCAGGTATTCCAAGTTCACTTCAAAGAAGTTCTGCAAAAAAGACAAATGATTACACCAACGTTGATAACTGGAACTCCGCTACAATCCAAGCTTTGCCTTTTGAGATTTTAATTCATCAGCTTTATCTAGATACAGCTAACGTTCCGTGAATACGACTTGTCTCTCCAAAAAGAGTACAGGTAGATACCGAAATTGATTGGGTCGAATAATGCCTATTTTGACTGGAATTGCAAAGCAAATGGTTTTACTATTTCAGCAGTACGACTCTGATATAAAAACCTTTGATAAAAAACGGTTCAGCCTTGCGATGCAAAACCAGAAAGTGAAGTTGTAGCTAATTATTCAATTTAATGAGAATTTAGGAAGAAGTTTTATCTTACCTATAATTTATCAGTCAATATAGACGTGCGTTCCGTATTATGTTTTTTAATGTAGATGTATCTAGTATATTATAAAATAAGAAAAAATGTTAAAAATAAAAACCCAAAACAAAATACTACTTAAAAAACAAGCTTTTAATGTTATTGTTTCTGTAGTTATTTAAATCACTGTATCGCATGAAATTCCATTTTAAGCTAGCTAAAATTAAGTACTACGCAGCTCTTTTCATACCTCTTTAGGAAGTACCAAGTTTTATTAGACTGGAAAGTAATCTTTCCCGTATAAAAAGTAAAGACGGGCATTCTCATCTAACGCACGTTAAAAATGCATTTGTTTTTGGTTGTAAGTTTGACAAAAGTAGGTGTGGGTTTGTTGGCTAAAGATATTGATTAATTGAAGTTTACAGACGACCACGTCTTATAAAAGCTTTAATTGTTCGAATAGAAAGTTTTTTTCTCGCAGCGGAAGTGTAAAACGCGTATGCTCATCTTAGTAACGTAAAAAATGCATGTTTTATTTGCTGGCTATGGAAATTATTTATTTGAAGTTTAAAGATGGCAAAGCATTTTATAAACGCTTCTTGTATTCGACTGGAAAGTAATCTTCTTTGTGGCATAAATATAAGACGGGTATTTTCATGTACCTTACGCCTAAAATGCATTATTTATTTAGTGGAAAGTTTTACAAAAGCAGATGCGGTTTTATTGGCAATAAAAATGAATTAACTGAAGTTTAAAGAATAAATGTCTTGAAAGAACTTGGAATGTATAAGTACAAATATGCAGTAATAAGCTTAGTTAATTATCCGTCACAGTGAATAAACTAAATTAAATTCCCCCTTTTTTGTTTGTTTTATTGTTTTATAAATATAATAATCTAGCATTTATCGAGTCAAAGCCATGACTCAACTTCGTTCTACCTAAAAAAGTGCAGTTTTTATACACAGAATATTAAATTTCACACTTGCTCTACAGATTTAATACCAAATTGTACCTCTCGGCAAACATGACTGTACGTTTCTTTACCCTGTCCACAAATTCCATCAAAAAGAAATGTTTTATTTGCATGTGCTTTTGCTAAGAAATAGGCTTTTCAGTTCAATGAATCAAATAAAGTCACATGATACAAGGAATTAATAAACAATAAATGAATGCAGTGTTTCAATTTCTGCATAATTGGGAGTTTTCCTGTTTTTTGTCTCAAAAGTGAAGGCTGCTGTCAGAAGTGAACTGAAGTTTTATATTAAATTAAACTTACTTACTTTTTATATTTTTAATTCATTAAAATATTTTTCTTATAGTATGCGAACTGCATGCTTGTTGATAACCTGTTGAATGATCCGACAAATAAGGATGGGAATGCATAAAGATGAAGTAAAACTGGGTCCAGGCGTTCGTGCTAATGGAGAAATAGACACGGACGAAGATAGGATTACAAAACGCCGAAATAAAATGATGTGCTTGTATGTTAATGAATTTATACAATATAAAAAAAACTCATTATTTATGTAGAAACCTTAACAAGTAGTGAAAAAGATGCGTTAAGATTTGTATTTTTTTGAGGTTTTTAATATAGTTCAATAAACTTTTTTATACATAGAATATAAAACTATTCATAACGTTTAATTTTTTAATTCATAAGTTTAGTTGAAAGTCAAAAGAGGAATAGCAGTGGGATCGGGGTCACGACATAAATACTTTTTCAGTTTTTTTTCATCCCCGAAGGTGGGGGGCATCGAGAAGGGTGAAGAGTTGTACCCAGGGGGTGGTGGGGGTGCCGAGGGAGGACAAGCCCATCCTAAGAGGGTTGGTTAAAACCGTCTTTTGGGTAAAAGTACCAAATAAAAACCAAGTATATTATGAATACTGAAGGTAGCTTTGCATACTCTTGGATTCATATGAAATGATCGAAAATCGAATTCAAACCACTAAACCCGCGGAATTTGAATCTAGTGAGGCGTAGTATTATAAAATGTTAGAGCTAATTGACCCACTGGATAAGTGATTAACCGAAGAAAGAAAAATCTCTTACCTTCTTAGAGGATTAAAAGCGGATAGAGCGAAGGATATTAACCTTAAGAAACCTATAAAAAGCAATGCGGTTTTACAACATTTATTTCAGGTTGATAAGTTTAATAACATGATGACAACGCAGATAGGAAGAATAAATGTCATGCAAAGTGACACAATGGATAAAATGTGTCAGGGTAGAGAACAGAGGGACAGGGAGAGGGGGATGTTTTCGACGGGATAACTTCCGAAACGGAAACAGTGTACTTATCCAAATTTACAAGGTTTAGGTACAAATAAAAAGCTACGTGCTCTCTTTCGCGGAATTTGGGCGGTTACATCCCTAGCTTACAATAACCTAACCTACACAGTTAGTTTAAGGACGCTTCCGTCAACGGTACAATCCATTCCTGTGGAGCGATTAAGGAAATTCACCTTAAAAGAGCAACACCAGCCGCTGGAGCAGCCGATGCCTCAAGGAACGGGTTCCGGTCAGCGGAGCCTGTCCCATATCAGATGAAAGTAGAGATTGAAAACAACACTTTTTTCTTGTCAGGAAGGAGACATATGAAACTCTATGATAAAAGTATTATGCTTAGTTAACACAAGAGATGCCCATTCCCAAAGTCGTGTCAAGACGACACTTGTCGTGAAGTTAATGACATTCGCAGCATTCCTATAATGTAAAAATCAGTATAGGTATTAGATTAAACTTACAATCAATGACTGTAATCAACTGCACAAAAAGTAATTAACAATTGAAATTAATTATTTTTCTCAATACTAGATTATTTGTTATTTAATTGATTTTATTGTTTTGCGAAAGTAGTTTATAATTTGTTAATTGATAACAATTTCAAAGTAATTTAATGTGTAATCATTTACTGCAATTAATTTAATGACACGGTAATGTAATTGAATGATGTAATTGACACAACTTTTGTACATGAGCGTGGGCCTGGTGCATTTTTAATTAGGATAAAGAGATTAGCTTGGTTTATCATTTATCTTGGGTAGTACATCTTAGGAATCATTCTAATTTCTCCTCTGCCTGCTAAAGAACAGCTTAAAATTAATTCACGCTCCCTCCAGAAACATCTCTTTAACTAAACATCAGTCTCCGTCTCCTTGGAACAAAGGTTTGTAATGAAAATGTAGAAACATTTTTATGAAAATAGTCTCAAACGGTTGAAATAACTTTTCTTAATACCGTAGTACAAATGTTAAATGTGTAAAGTAATTAACTTTCGAGCAATTAAGGTTAAACGATGTTTAGGTTACCTTTTTAACATAGTCCCTAACC
>JAQFZX010001399.1:0-30569 GCA_034682405.1 Hydroisotoma schaefferi | reverse complement strand
AAAAGTCATAAAAATCGTTTGCCAATTTAAGGTTTCTTGTTTTGCCAAAACGAGATTTGCCAAACTGAGGGTGAATCCATTTTGATAGCTTACTGGACAGCAAATTCAGCTTAAAGTATAAGGTCTCTGACGTACAAGAGATTGACATTGAATATGGAAGAAGTAAGTACATGCCAATGTATATAAAAAGTGATAAGACGTATTAAAATATGAATCCCCAAATGCGTGCATAAACTACATAAAAATTGACAAGGGAAATCAAATCATGTAAATTACAATGCTTCATTAATATCGCTTCACTATTGCCTAAGTTCTCCGTCAAAGAATAATCAGAACCGGCCCAGACTCTTATCACTTATTTCCAATCAAATCATCAAATTATTGATCCATAACCATCGAATCAATTAAACGTTTTAAAGGTGTAAATAAATAATAGCCTAACCAAGATGAAGTAGAGGACGTATTGTGATAAATGGATCAATTTAATTGAAAAACCTCGTTCAATCCTTCATTCAACTGCTGACTCTCCAGTAAGACTTGTCTTTTAATATTAATTTTACCAGAGGCTTAAAATTGTTTGGTGAAAATGTCACGAAGAGTTAATATAGTTTTGATTTGCTTTGCAGCTTTTGCTGCTGTCCAGGTAAACCTTGACGAATCTTATCCTTTAGTTGTAAATTATGAAATATTCTTTAAATTGTTGGGTAATAAAACATGTCTTTCCGTCACAGGTTGTGAGCCAAACACCAAAATGTCCACCACCAGATCCAGATGACCCAAATCGACCAATCTTTTTAGCCGATCCTACTAACTGCTCAAGATATTACATTTGTTCGAATGGCTTCCCCATTTTACTTGAATGTCCATTCCCACTTATCTGGGATCCAACTATCGACGCTTGTAACAATGCTGGAGTGTATCTATGTGTAACGACCACCACAACGACGCCTGCACCTACAACTACCCGAACTACACCAGCATCCCCAACAACAACCCGTACCACTCCTGCACCAACAACCCCTGCAACAACCGGTATCACTGCTGTACCAACAACCCCACCCACTGCTGCACCAACAACCCCACCCAGTCCGGCAACAAAACCAACTACCCCACCAGAAAAACAACCCACACTTTTAAGTCTTCTATCTGCGAAGCTGCATTTATTCTAAACTGAAGTTTCAGCCCAATTTCCTCATCCATTCCCATCAGATTTTCGGCAGAATTTAAGTCGGATTTTTAAAAGTATTAAGAACTTTAATTAGCTTCGAATGGTAATAGACGTTTCCAAAACCCTGAAAAAGAGCACTGGAGAATAAATATAAAAAAATTAAATATTTTTTGAATAAATCTTTCCTTGAATAATTCATCTTTTCATTTCATCCATCCTTGACTAAAAGGCTGAGGAGTTATACATAATGGAAGCTGTGTAGCTCGGACGTAATCCTAAATAAAATATCATATTCCAAGTATCCTACACTTTTCTCCGAGTTCATTCAATCGGATCTCCTGTCGCTGGACCTCCTGTCGCTCCGGACCCCGTGTCGCTGGATCTCCTGTCGCTGGATCCCGTGACGCGCTCCCGTAATTGAGGTACATAAATGGACTTTAACAAACCTAAGTAAGAAACAACATTCACATCTTTTCTAGTACAAAGTATCCATTCATTCAGCAACTTTCTGACGGATTGGTATTAAAATTTCGAATATTAGACGGTAAACTATTCCATAATTTTGTGGAACCATAAGAACAAGATTTTCTATACAAAACAGGGCTATTTAAGTGTCGGAATGATTAACTACTAATGATGTGCTCCTATTACTATACTACTGGTTGAAAAATGTTGATGCATAATTGAGAAAGTCAAACCTATTTTGAGTTTAGGGCAAACAAATTAGTATAAGTTGATGCTGAGGATGAATAAACAAAATACAATTCATCCCCTTTTTTAACAAAGGTCAGGCGTATGTATATGCAGGATGGATCTTGTATCCCATCATCCCACTCAATTTCACCACCCTGAAATCTAAATCCTAAGCGGAAGTAACCAATTAAAGAAAAGTTTATATCGAGTAAAGAAACACTGCGAGAAAAGTGTCAGTCAGCGCTTAAAATTGGCCAGAATCCCACTAAACTTTACTAAACAAGTTACATTGAGGGAACAAATCCATCCAGCCACTCAAAGCGACCAATGAAACATGAATATGAGATGTAAAGCACAAACTAGAAACGCCGTTTTGTAAAAATCATAAGCATATATCTATAACTTGAGTAAATAAATAATAAAATGAATGGAGTCGTTAAGAAAGACGTAACGTGGACGTTGTATTTATTAACCGACTTGGACTTGATGCTGCTACGCTACATGGTTGCTCTACTCTCACACTTTGGCTGATGGAGTACATTTCTGCATGTGCTATTCATGGGATTATTACATTTTTTGTAATTCTGGTTGCTAAAATGAAAAAAGATTAACAAGGCTAGAGTACGTAGGCAGCATTGCTGGATTGGATTGGGTTGGAGTAGCAAAGGAATACAAGAAGATATTTTGATGGCGTAAGTAGATAGTAATATTAGATATAAATAAAGTCTGTAAATATTAGATAAATATTTATCCGATCTGACTTGTTGTTGGATGAAATTTTTGGGGGGGATTGTTGTCAGTTCGTTCAACAGGATATGGAAGTTGATATGTGAATGTATGAAGCACCGTTGTATCCCTATTTAATGAGGGAATATTTAGGTTTAAGCAGTGGTTTTGGTTGTCCTTTGCTAAAAAATCCTGTGTGAATGAAACGAGCAACGTCCTTGAACTTGGAGAGGGGCAGGGGGAGGGACACGTTTAAAATTAGATTCAATTCACATATTTATTTTTGGACCAAGGAGGAAAGGGGAGGCTCGGAAATCCACTCGAGAGCCATTTCTCATCTCTACTAGTTCAGGACCCAGCGATCTGGTTGGTTTTTATTGCGTTCTTCTTGGTTACTTGTCGCTTCTATGGTAGTCTCTTCTTCCATATTCGATGTGCTAAAACTACGGTTTTAAGTACATCTTTCAACTCCTATTAACTCACTACTACCACGACTACCACTACTTCTACTGCTACTACTACTACTACTACTGCTACTACTACTACTACTACTACTACTACTACTACTACTACTACTAGTACTTCTACTGCTACTACTACTCTGATCTTTAACTTTCCCAGCCCATCTTAAAACTTTATTTCTCGTTCGCCATGCTTTTAAAAAGTACTTCCTCTGTGTTAGATTGGAAATGGGGTTGATCCTTTTGCGAAATAAATCCTCAAAATCTTTCTTTCCGTGTTTTAAAACCCGTGAGACTTGGTCGTAAACTTATAGTTTAAATAATCATTGTTCCTAAAAATTACTTGAAACTTTTGTGGACTATATAGTAAACTGAATTACTAAAAATGGACGGCCTATAGTAAAAGGACGGTTGGAAGATAGGTATAATTGTGAAGGCAAAGTGGGGCTGGTGTGGTCGTCGTCGTGTTTCCTAATATATTTTAATGGGGGAGGTCGGCGGTGGGGGAAAAAGTGACCTGTTACGACGACAGGCACGAGTAGTTGTTGAAGAGGAGGAAGTTTCCCCAAGAACTATTCCCTTCCGCTCAGCCTCCTTTTCTCAGGTCGATGTAAATTCGGAGGGTAAATACGTCCGGCAACCCCCCTTGACCCTTAAACCGACTGCTTTCTGTTTAAATAATTCATCCTATGCTTCAACCCTTCCACGTATCCATCATCCTCCTCCACCTCGAACCCCGGACCAACTCCCAGAGTCATTTTTACCTTTGCAGACGCTTGACGAAAATGAGGGTGACAGCTCTTCGGAAGGGACTAAGCTAAAGGTACCAGGGATGAGTGTGAGTGGAGTACTGCCGTCTAATAAACATCCTACAGATGTTGAAGGCGGTGGGTGTGGCAATGGGGGCAGCACTCGTATTGATGATAGTGGTCAAGGGGCTCAACCAGGCACCCTTGGAGAAGAACAGTCTTCAAGTGCGGAGGAGTTAGGACACCCTGAAAAGTCTACCACTGCTGGTGCAGAGCTACCAACATGCAATCCAAATGACAGTGCTCCTCATGGAGTTTGTCCTCAACCTCGTCTTGAGGAGGATTCAGTGAAAAAAGTGGACGGGTTTCTATCCACTAATCCAGTAGGTGAAGGGAAATCCAACACTTTGGAAAGTGAAAAAGTTCCAGACATCCATTCTAACCTTTCACTAGAGCCCCTCAACTCAAGTGATTCCTCCAAGACTAGTCTAGAAGTGGGTGGTTCAGAACCACCCCCCACATCATCCGAGTCTATTATCTCTCCAAAAGTTCCCTCAACCCCTCCCACAACTCAGGGTTCAACTGATTCCAGTTCCAGTCCTGCTGCTAGTGAACGAGTAAGGGTCCGTTTCCAGATTGGAGGTGAGAGTTCAGAAGGACTGGAGGATTGTATGCCCCAGAGTGCCAAACGGTTGGAGGGTAAACTCGTGTCGCTAAAGGATGGTAAGAAGGACCCAGTGGTATCCTCGGGGGATGAGGATGTCTTTACTCTGCCAAGGCAGTCTTCAGGTCAGTCGGATGCGTCTGATGAGGGGGCAAGTAGTAGTGGGGGTGGGACGAGCACAAGTGTTAGTGCAGTTGGAGTTAAAATACCTTCGTCACCTCCTTCAGTACCTTCTTGGGAGATTTCTCGGACGGGTAGTCTAAGTGGGCGTCACACTCCTGGCAGATTTTACAAAAGGCCTCTCCGAGGTCCTTACGGGGAGATGTTGGAGGCCGAGATGAACAAAGTGCTGATCTCGCCAAGAAGAACGGCCAAGGAGCTCGACAGCCTAGAATTTTTCCGAGAGTCCAAGAGTTCATCACCAACTCCTGGAGATCCCACTGTTTCCTTATCCAATCCACTTTTGATGGCTTCACTTGACGATCTCAATCTTACGAACAAGCAGGCCAAACATCCCAATAATCCGAGGTGTAGAAAAATCAGTACAAATCTTCCACTAATCCCATCTACGCATTATTCCACGGGTAAATTAATTAATTTCCATCCTTTAGCTATATAAACTTGTTGGAAAAATAAATAAGTTATCGTTCATTCCTTCCACTCCCAATCTATCTTCTTCATTACACTGGGTTGGAGTAAGGCTGAGGCCGCACGGGAGCCTGCAGAGCCTGGAGAGCCTGCAAAAGGCTCTACATGGGAGAGCGTGTTCCAAGAGCCTGCCCAAGGCTCTACATGGGAGAGCCTGTGGAGAGCCTGCTCCACACTAAATACAGGGCTAAGCTCCTCCGTTGGCATTTGACTGCCGACTGGGGAGCATCTTAACCTGCAAATATACTAAAAGTAACTTTAGTGTGGAGCAGGCTCTACACAGGCTCTTCCATGTAGAACCTATGGAGCCTTTTACAGGCTCTCCGAGCCTGTGTTAAGGCTGTCTAGGCTCTGCAGGCTCCCGTGCGGCCTTAGCCTTTCCTCCACTCTACTCTCCTAACAATATTTGTTTTAGGAGAGGAGAAAGGAGTGCTGACGTTTCATCAGCGGACCTCCTCAAGTCCCTCACAACTTCTGTACACAGGGGGCCATTCATCTTTGATGAAGATCCCAACTCCGCAGTTGGTCAGTTTAATTAACCTTAAATATGCCTTTCTTTATCCTCGATTAATATATATTAGCTGGAAGGAGGATTACTGGTTTACTATATCCATCACTTGACTTTAATACCCTTTACACATGGAGACGTTCTGCCTTTTATACCTTACCTTTGATTCTATAAACGAATGCATTTCTTCTGCTATTGTTTAATATATAAAAGTGGATTTATTGATGGACCTATCACCAATAAACTTGAGGATTATTCGCAATAAGTTCGAGCTCTAGCTCTTCCCTGTCCTATTCCATCCATCCGGTAGATTCAGCAGGCGCAGATATAAATGAGAATACAGATTACTAGAGAGGAAATTTTCCATGCTAATAAAAGTTTCCACTATTAGCTTCTGCATGGGGAATAATTATACTTAGGAGTAAAAAGTAAATAAAGTGATGGCAAAGAGTGTATGCTTTTGCTGTTTAACATTGATTAATGCAAGCATGTTCACTTCCCTAGTCAGGTCTCTACTCTGTAGCACCTTTCTATAGCTTATCTCCAACTTTTGATGATTGATGCACGTTTATTTTGCGAAGGTTAAGCCTAATCAGATCTCAAAGAAAGGGACTAGAAGAAGGGAGAACGTGTGCTGTTGTATTTTTCTGCTATTATTCACAACCGTTTTTTAAATCCCTAATCTAGAATCTCTCATCCGGAGCATGTCTAGCTGCTTTTTTCCGGGCTAAATAATATTGACAAGACATGAGTTGGCAGACTGTTACAGATATATTTACAGAGGTTGCTAGGTTACGGTTTTTAACCTTCGTCGTTTATCAAGCACGTTGGATTCTTTTATGCATGTCCTTGATTAAAAGATTGGCTGGAGGAAGCTGGCCGAAGTGGCAGCTCAGCAGTCGTCGGTCGTATGGGTTAGACTAGTTGCTACAGTAGTAGCAAGTTGTGATGATAATTTAGCAAATGAAACCAGAGGTTTCCTTGCTCATAGAGAAAGTGGACTCTTGGGAGTAATTCTGTATAAATAGAAGATACTAAAGCCCTGCTATCCACAGTATCGAGTACGGATTTCGATTAAATTAATCCAGCTCAATTCCAATAGTATTATCTAAATGCAGGCATGATATATGTGGTCAGCACAGTATAGGCAGTAGATATGTAAGTACCGTATTTCCCGTTTTAATTCCTCCCCGGAATAACTCCCCCCTCCGGTTTAATTCCCCCCTACCTTTCCATGTTAATAGAATTTCTAATTTTCCCTTCGAAGTAATAAAGCCCTAGGGGAATTAAAACAGGAACTACGGTAGTTGTGGTGGTTATGTAGACTAGGATGAATTTGTCTTTCCACTCCAACTCCCATTTTTATCTCGATCCTTATACCCAGTTGATGTTACTTTTGGTAGAAGAGGAGCAGCAGAGCAGAACGGCTTTTATTAAAAATATCCCTACTACAAGTTAGCTGCTTTTATTTGTATGAGATTTATTTAATTTTTGCATGAAAAGGTTGTTTTTCTCATGTATTTTCCAAAGAGAAAGGATTGAAAGAGTGGTTAAAGTAGTAAGTGGGTCGGATGTGGAGGAGAAAGTCAAATGTGGACTACTTTCTCCCCGTCCCTGCGCATCCGGTCTTCCCTACTTTATCATGTATTTTCACTACTTTCCACGATTATTATTACTATAGATGTTTTAGTTATGACTTGTTAGTGGACCTGGAAGGTTGTGCCTGTGAAATATATTATTATTTCCTAGTTGTCTAGTACTTCTATGTAGTAGCAGTACTCACTGGGAGTGAAAGTCTCAAACTGGAAATCGGCAGTTTAGTCAAGTAGTGCAGTGGTCAAGTTTTTAGTTGTGGGAAGAAATGGAATGGGGATATAGTTAGATGGTTATCTCTCCTCTTTAGGTCTCTATTTTAGTAATCTTTATTGGGATGAGTGACCCCGGGTGGAACCCTCCACAAATGGAGGAATTCCCTATTCTTATTACTCCTGACCCTACGACCACCTCCACTCAGATTATTAGTCCACCTGTAAGTTACACTCATAACTTTTATCCTTACTTTGAAGGATTTCCCTCAGGCATCCCAACTACATACTCGTTGTTGGGAAGTATTTATTTTGTTTTGTTGGACGATTCCAATGCTTTCACTTCATTTTATGCCGTTTTTAACATATTGTTTATTCCTTTTACGTCCTTATCCTTCATTCTCAAAGGGCCTTGAAGAAAGAAGGAAGGATAAATTATACTTGAATACATTAGAATGCTATGCTATTTTACGTAAGCTAATGGTTTAATTGAGACTGTGGATGAGTTTAGGATAATAAATATGAGTAATTAAGAAAGATCCGTATGGGAAATTGTACATGTAACTTTTTTAGAATGCAAGTCCAAGAGGACATGTCTTGGCGGAGTTGCTGGAGACGGAGAAATCCTACGTGGATTCTCTCAGAATCCTTGTTACGGTGAGGAATTGTCATGTTTATATGTTGTTTGTCACTCCAATAAACTATCGAACTTGAACTTGAACTTGAGATATTTAAATTAGAAAAGAAAGTATAATTTTGATTGTGTTAATTAATATAAAGAAGAATCCTGAGAATTAATTGTATGATAATTACCCACAGAAATACATGGAACCACTCAAGTGCTCGGATTTTATTGATTCGGGTCTCGTGGACGAAATATTTTTTCAGGTAAAATTACAGCCATGAAATCAAGTTATCTTTGAAAGTTTGTAAGTTTTTTTTTAATAAATAACTTTGGTATAGATTCCAGCCATTCTTTGGCATCATGAACGCTTGCTTGAAGCTTTCCAGAGAAGGGTCACTGATGATACACAGTCTATCGGTGATGTCCTCCTGGATACTGTGAGCCGTTCTTTTGAATTAATCCCTTTTTTTGCATAACTGGATAACATAAATATTAAAAGGTAAAAGCCTGTAATTCTAACTGTTTCCAGTTCCGTCAAAACTCTTTGCTAGACTGCTACGCTCACTTTGTAAAAAATTGGAAGAATGCTAAAGGGTCTTTAAAAATGGCTGTAGCATCCAAACCCCCGTTGGCTCGATTTTTGGAAGCGAATTCTCGAGAACACAAAGGGAAGCTTTCTGTAGACTCTCTCTTAATTATGCCCATTCAGCGAATACCGAGATATGAATTATTACTCAAGGTTGGATTATAATACCCCCTCTGCCCTCTTACGCCTGTACTTTAGGAAAGCTTTGCTAAAACTTATAACGTGTGTCACTTGACAGGAGCTGGTAAAGCATACGGATCCAGGTCACGAAGATCACTCCAGACTGATCCTGGTGTTGGAAAAGATAAAAAAGTTTGCCGTACACATTGACTGTGCCTCGGTAGATCCTAATGACAACAGGGATATGGAGATTGAAGGATGGACAGCTGGACTTGGTCATCTTGTTAGGCAAGACTTGGTCTCTCTTGCCGGAAACGTTAGGAAGGAGCGGGCTCTCTTTCTATTCGCGGACTCTATTCTTATCGCATCTATAAAACGCAAAACCACAATGAGGAAAACTTCGTAAGAATCCTCAGCCACTGAACAACCTAACTGACTTTGTGGCTTGTAAATATTAACCTGTGTAAATCCGTGTAATGTAGATCAAACCAGTGGGCCGGGGCAGCTAACCTTGAGGGATGTAAATTCAAATTGCTAAACAAAGTTCCACTGACGGAAGTTCATGTTTTGGAACAGGAGGAATGCGTCACAAAGGGTTGTTCTCACTCGGATGAGATGGACGATCTCAAAATGATTCATAAAATGATGGATTTGGCAAATGTCCTTAAATGTCCGCATATGGCTCTTGATGAAAGTCTTAGAGACTTGGCCTCCTCTCTTAAGCATCACTGTGATAACTCTCCGGACCAACTCCTTCTACAGATTAAAACCAGTGACAGGTAGGTAGGGTTTTTAGGTCATTTAAAACCTGTAATTATCAAGTTGGACTTCCAAGGATATGGGCTATTCTATTCTACTCCTCTCTCTCTCGTACATACCCTAAATCCTCGCCCATATTCCGCGGCTTATATGTATAAAAAAAAGATTTTTGGAAGCATGTTTAACATGGGAGAGATATCCCTTTTAACATGTAAAAGATAGGAGTGCGGGATAATTAACGAGGGTGGAATATGGGCGAGGATTTAGGGTACTTTTGTCAAACGTGTTTTTGAAATCTGGCATTTAATTTTCAGTGATAGTGCAGAGGTTCTAAGGGTTTTGTTTGGTTCGTCGGAAAAACGGGCATCCTGGCTGGACTCTTTTCAAGATACTCTTGGAAAATTTGGTATAAAATTATAATGAAAGTGGCTTTTTTCTTAAAAGCATCCTTGGAGAAAAGGAGTAAAATGAAAAGTTGTTGAATTTTGTTGAACAGTTCGATACGGTTTTGGAAAGATGCCAAATATCCACTTTCTGCATGCACTAGCGATAAGGAAAACAAGGGCAGGCCTCCAGTTATCCTGTGCCGCTCCCGTCTTTCTCCACACTAAGGGAGCAAAGTCCCTTGAGATGAGCGATGTATGGGTGGCAAATTCTGATGGTTATGTGGGCCAAATTTGCATCCTAACTCTGCATCCAGAACCAGCCATAACTTCCTGTAATGGAGTTTGTAATTCTAGGATTAGTTGTATTGTATCCGTCCCCCCTCCAGTCCCCCCTTCCTTCGAACCTGACACTTTACTTGGCTACGACAGTGAAGAGGATAGTCATCGTCATCATCATCGTCCAGGTTAGTTAATATATCCCAAAGAAAGAACATAACAGGGGCCAAAGTTTGGGGAAATGTCTGGGAAATGCTCTTAAGGATAACTTTATTTCAGGACATAAATCTCCCCAGGAGCATTCAAGCGTCTGGTTAGGAACTGAGGATGGAGTTTTACATGTTTATGATTGCTCTGACAGTGTTCGGGTTAAAAAGAATCGTCACAAAGTTCAGCATAAATCCCCACTAAACTGTATAGTGTAAGTTAAGGGGTTATTGTCCTACATCTTTAACTTAAAAGTCGAGAGAGGTTGAGGTAGGTTGGGTGGGCTCTGTTTGATACAATCTTGGATGTTTCCTTCCAGATATTTTGATGGCCGGGTGTTTGTATCGTTAGCAAATGGGGATGTGGCTGTTTATAGTCGGAATCCAAGTAAGCTAAGATTGAGAAGTAAATTGGGTTTTTATTAACCAAGGATAGATCCTTGGTCGTGTTTTTTTGAAATCAATGGAGTTGATCGCATTTCCAAACCTTTTAGATGGGAAAGGATGGATGATAAACGAGCCTAGCTGGATGACAATAGGATCAGCATTAAATCCAGTGACGAAAATGGTCTGTGTTTCGTCCACCGTTTGGTGCGCCTTTGGTTCTCAGGTGAAGGTTTACGGAGAGAGTGGAGGAATGCTGGAACTATTGCAGTGTTTCCAGGTGACTAGTGGGGATGTCCCTCGTGGGATATCCCTCCTAGCTCCTGCCGAAGACTTTGTCTGGATAGCTCTCCAGGGTTCGAGTACTCTTAGATGCTACAGCAGCAGAAGTTTCGAATGTATTGCTGAAGGAGATGTTGCTAATGAAGTTTCTAGTATTCTCGCAGGTACTTTTAACCCTTGGTAAAGCAATTCCTCCCTATTTGAAGCCTGATTATAAACGGTAATGAAATGGTTTGCAGGGTGCGACGACATTATTCGACAGCACAAAAGCGCCTGTTTGCGAATAACTGCTCTGCTTGTTGCTCCAGATAAAACTTTATGGATAGGGACAAGTGCCGGAGTGATTTTAACACTGACGGCCATGGGACCAAGTCAGAAAGTAACTCCTTTGGGACAGGGTCATACGGGTCAAGTACGTTTCCTAACCTGCTGCATGGTTCGAGATAGCTGTGTAGTAATCTCTGGAGGGGATGGGATGGAAGAGTTTCGACCCACCACTCCCTTGCTGAATAATAATAATGCATCTTTCTCGGGTGTAATGAGCAGTCTTGTTGGAGACTCCTCGGTTGACCTATCTGGAAGGGAGGATTCGACAAACCACTTGCTCATCTGGAAGGTTCCTAGGCCTCTTTGATTCAGGTCCAATCCTTATAAGTTTCAAATTACTTACTCCTATTTCAACTCGGAGGTAATATCTTACCACCACCTCTGGTAGTTTTTCTCGTCCACTACTACTCCTGACCTACTACTACTCATCTTACTTACTACCACCTGTACTTTGTACTAGAAATAGTTAAAATTACACAGCATGCTGTACAGCTACAGTGCAGGGATGTCTAGGTGCCAATTTCAATGAGGAAGTGTATTATAATTATTGTAATAAACCGGTATTATTACATTTTAACGCTCATCTCCAACTTACTCTGTAATCTGCATGACTTATTCCTCATTTAGTGTACTTTATTCCATGATGGAGAGCTTGAGTCAAGTAGCATATCTTTCTAGGTTCGACAATCTATTAAAAACTCTGGTGGTTTGGTTTACTTTCAGTACTCCGTTCATTAGGAATGTCTGCGGGTAGCGTATTTCCGGAAATTACTCCCCCAGGGGAGTTAATTTTCAGAGGAAAAACTGAAAATATTCTTAACATGAGAAGATAGGGGAATTTTTTCCAGGGGGGAGTTATTTCCGGAAATACGGTAGTTTTGAAACAGACTCAACGTGCGAGTAACAGAACAACTAATAAATGTATGTCTTTATGATAGCAAACTCCAAAAGCCTACATAAAATCCTCCTTACATAGATAACCGTCCAGAATAATAATAATTTCTGAGGTATTTCGCACCATAGAAATATTAGTTTTTAATATTTTCGGATTCAGTTGATAAGGTTCCCTACCTGGGTTTTAATATAATATCATGAGGGATAATAATAATGTACACTTTAATATAATTTAATATATATAATAATGAATAAGAGTTTAGCTTGCAAAGATCTACTGGGTCCTGGTATCTGAGACTATCTGAGAGATATGTTGTAGTTTGAAGGTAGTTAGGTAGTAGTAAGTAGTAGTAGTATCATAGTTATAGGAACGGAAAGATAAGGTTAACGTAGAATGGTGATTGATAAGGATGGATAATACGAGGGAGGGAGGAGGACAAGTAGCAGTTTGTCCGTCTGTCCCTCCAATAAGACAACACTTAACTAGTTACAGTCAGTTATAAGAACAGATTAAAGATTAAGAGTTAATAGTCATAATATAGAGTTGTTGTTGAGACACATTGGATGTAATACTGGCTGTTGCTCTTTTGAAACTACTGGGTTTGAAAATAAAGATCCATTAGTTAAGTAATTAAGTTAGTGAGGACGCGTTGGCCATTTGGCATTTTGTGGGGGGGAGGGGGGCTGGCTTCTTGATTGTTGGCTTCTTTCCTGGACACTCGGAGGGGGGATGGAGGGGTCAGTGAAGAAGGGGCTGTAGAAGAGGATCTTGGGTCAAAGGTCGTGAAAGGCAGAGTGTCTAGTCCTTCTTCTCGTCCTCGGGTTCTTTAAGGGTGTGCCACTGAGCAATGGGTCGTCTGGGGGAGGCCAGCATGTCTGACCAATGTCTCAATTCCGTCCCTGTTGCATTGCATCCCAGCACCACTTTCCCGATCGGCTCACTCGTCCCGATTCTATCATAGTCCACCACCGTTATCACCAAGTTCACCTTCTGTAAAGGTCGATTAATAAAGCAACAAGTGGATTAAACACATCTTAATGGCTTGTTTTAGTCGCTTTAGTGCCTATTTTACCCCGGTTAAGTACCGGAGAGAGTACTCTCTGCGTGTTTTACCTGTACAAAGTTAAAGTGCTGTTTTTGGGTGTGGGGCATGGGGATTTCTTACCTGGATTTGCTCAAATGGAACCTCAAAGGTAAAGGACTCGTTGTAGTACGGATTCAACGTACACTTTTTGATGCTTGTCTTCTTTTTCTTGAGTCGCTTCCCGTTTTGCATCAGCGCTATCTTTACGTAAGGATCTGGGAAATATTAAAATGTTTTTATAAAGCCGTTTACCAGCTACACCATTCATATCTAATGAGGTGTAACTATAATACACACACGGTAGTTTAGAATGGCTAAGAAGTGGACTATTTTGAAGACATTTTGGGATTTTCAATCTTATAAATCCTGTCAAGGTCCAACGTAAGTTGAGAATAAATCTATAAAAACCTGAACTGAACACCTCAAGCTCACCCACCTGATAATCCACCGACATCCATTTTCTTAAGATTTTTCGCCTCTAAAATGACAACAGTAAGCTTTCCAGCCGTAGGGACGTATCTCAAAGAGAAACAAATGTCTCCCAACTTGTTTTCCTGTTCAGCGAATAAGACAAAATGGATAAAAATCCCATTAAAAGAATTGTACCTACATTTCCCGTAAAAAGAAGCCGGTATTTAAGCTCTGATCAGTCATCATATCATCTTATTTAATTAGTCTATCGGCAAATGACGTAGGTTGACATGAAAGTACAAAGATTACAAAAAAAAAGATTGCCAAATGACGCACGGTACACGTTTGAGAATATCGAGTAAAAAACATGCTTTCTAAAAGGTTCAGATTTTAAAAAAAAATAAGGGAAAATGCCTTTGTTGATATGACCTTGTCATAATTAAAGGTCACTCACTGGCTTGTTGAACAAGTTATGGTGGTGCTACTGGTTATATTATTAGATTGATTGATTGGATATTGAGGATTCATTCCGAGGTCTGGAGCTACTTAATATTGTTTAAAAATAGCAAGTGTTTGAGTAAAATGAATATATATTATTATAAAGTAACTTACATGGTAAATGTTATGAAAGATTGATAGTGAGAGAGAGTGTGTGTGAGAGAGAGAGAGAGATAGTTAATAAATGGATTGGTGGATCCCAATTAACCAAGAGTCGACCAGCCAACATGCACAAACCAGAAATCACAAGCACAAGCCATGGGAAATCGGAAAATATAGAAAATTCAATTAATTAATGGACAGAGAGTAATTTCCCCCTTGAGTAGAGGGGGAATAACGGCTATAATGATCAAGGCCCACGCAGTAGTCTACTATTTAACTCATCCTCAACTTTACATCAACTTTACATCAACAACTTTTTGTAAACTAACAACATTTCTCAGGACATTCTCTGCTTTTGACGGATTTTAAGGGAAAGAGGATCCTCCATGGTTCTTAAAATCACGACTTTGTATACTTTTGTGTTGTAAGAAATTATTTAATTTAAATTGGGGATTGACAGTCATCAGAAAAGTAATTAGTTGTAGGGGTTGGTTGGTTGGGTAGTTTAGTTTTAATTTGGGGTATATTTATGGTAGAATAGTAGTCAAAAGTTGGACAGATATTTAAAACCAGAGTCAATTCATGCAGTAGCAAGAAAAGGGATAGAAGTTTGAAGGAAATGATAATAAATAAATAAGTAAGGTTATAATTATAATTATGATTCACCTGGCCACCTTCACCCTCAACACTTATGAGTTCCTTCCAGTCCTCGATAGTCTGAGCCAAGTCTAGTTGACAGAGGGGGATTTTAACCTCGCCTATCTGGTCGTGTTTTGAGAAACGGTCAAAGTCAAATATCGCAAAAACCAAGGTTTTGGCCATCAAATCGCTATACGGTAGCTGGAATTTTATAGGGAAATTGTATTTAGTATTCCGCATATCTTTAATTTTAATTATTATCCATTTATCAATTTTGATCCAGGGCTGATTTACATTTTTAAAGGTAGCATGTTCTTTCTCAATTTAAATCACACAATCTTCTAGCAATGTACTGATTTTTCAGCTCTGCAGTTGAGCAATATTTGTGTTTAAACTCGGGTTAATTCAACATTTATTTCTGATTAGACTTCAGAACTGGTTAGCCGAAATCCTCGCCCATATGCCGCGGTATGAAATAAAAATGGTTTGAAAGCATATTTAACATGGGAGAGACACCCTTTTTAACATTTAAAGGATAGGCGTGCGGCATAACTAACGAGGGCGGCATATGGGCGAGCATTTAGGGTTCCGTATTTCCGGAAATTACTCCCCCTGGAAGAAAATCCCCCTATCCTTTCCACATTAAAAATTAAAAGTCGCCCTATCTTCCCCATGTTAAAAGTGTTTTTCAATTTTTACATTGAAAATTAACTCCCCCCCCCCCCGGGGGAGTAATTTCCGGAAATACGGTAATTGATTTTCTATTATGATTTAATTTTTTCAATAAACTATTTTCGTTGGTGCTATTTAGTAATTTCTATCGTTTCTTCCTCCCATCCCATCCCTCCTCCTTTATGGAATAAGGTAATACGGGATTAGGCCAAATAAATGAATAACTAACCTTGAAGACAAAGCTCTCATTGAAAATTGGATTGAGAGTTTTGCGGTGAACTTTAGTCTCGAATTTCTTCTTCTTGTCGGGAAGTAGGTAAATCTTGACATAAGGGTCGGAAGTACCTCCCATATCAAGTGCGGGCAAGTCTTCAGCCTGGATCACCGTCACGGACAGGTTGTTGGCGTTAAAGTCATACTCCAGCTACATAAAGGGTCAAAGTTCAACATTTAGCCTTCACGCAGAGATAGATATCATCACCCTACTTGGCAGACTCTTACTTACTTACAAACTTAGATGCAACTTACAAAGTTCAAGGACCATGCAATGTGAATCGCACATTGCTCAAGGGTTCTTTATTAAATCAGTGGACAGGTTTTGATCAGATTGTCCCATGAAATTTAGAATGAAAGTGCTAAAGTGGTTCACTTTATGACATAATCACATCGGGATAGGTAGGCCGAATATGGAACAAAACCTTTTTTTTTCTATTTAGAGAGGATTTTTAGAGAGAAGTGTGTCCGTCTCTTTTAGCAACTTCATCTATCTTCCCTTACTCCTACTCCCACTCCTACTCAATAATGTATGGAAAGCTCTTGCTAAAAACTCTCTGACGAATGGACATTTAAAATAAAAAAATAAATATAAAGACAAGAGTCGACGTTGGGAAGTTGTTTTTTTCTACAATTCATAACAGAAGGATAGCCAGCCATGCTTCAATCTCAGTTAACATTATCTAAGCTAAGTAGACTACTATTCCCTGTTCAGTTCTAATATTTTGGTGGTAGAAGAAGATAGCCATTTTAACAAAATGAATGGTGACAAAGACAGAGGTGGATGGGGATAATGATGCTTACTCTGTACTGAAGTTTGCCCAACTTTTGTGTAGAAGGTTTTTCTTCCTCTTCTGGAGGTTCTTCAGCGTTTTCGGTCAGCTCCTCCATGTCTGGTTGGACCTGTAGATGATGACATTTTGTATTTTGAAGAGAACCTCCCCTAACCCAGGTCAAGCTGACTCGAGCCCCTTTAACAGCAGGAAATTGGGAGAGGGGACGGAGCCAACTTGACCTTCGGTCACTAAAAGATCTGATCGTTGTAATACTTTGGGAGTTAACTAAAAGGGTCATGAAGGGGACTCCTACTTTAGGATACTCTATGTCCCACTTATCCTACTCACCTTCTCCTTGTAAGCATTTCCGAGCAACTGAACAGACTTGAGATCGACGGCCCCTTTTAAACCTTTCTTGCCCTCCTTTGTTCGACGCTTTCGGAAGGATCGACGGATACATAAGAAGCATCCTAGGAGGAGGAACACTGCCAACCCTGGGACCAATTATACCAAACCTTTTCATTATCTAATTACAAATAATAATTTTATTAACAGCCGCACTTGACAGTGAAGACTGTAGGATCCAATTACATTTGGTGGATGTTGAAGAGACGGTTGGAAGGTTTGCTTGGAAGGTTTGCTTGGAAGGACAAGGAACGGGAAGGGTAGGAGGATGCTACGGGTGAGGAGGTGCTAAAGGATTTATGTCTAGAATTGAAACCAGGAAAAAGGTTTCGAAATAAGGTTCTGCCAGCCAGCTTTTGTAATTAAGACGGTACAATTAGCTGTGACTCACCGAGGCCGATGGCGTACATGGCCCATGCTGGAACTCCAACTTTGCCACCTATTTCTCGGACAATTTCATCTGTCTTCTCGATCATTGCATCTGTCGGACTTTTAGTACTTAGAGGACCTCCCTCCATCTCTGACGTGGTGGGAGCTAGTTGGAAATTAGGGGGTTTTTTTTATTAAAAATATTTTTACAATTCCCCTTCAATCCATTTCCCATCCCTTTATAATTTTTACATAACTTCCTAATATTTTTCTAAGAATCAGTCCATTATAATTAATTTGCCCTTTTAAATCATTCTTGAATACGGAGCATAATAAAGGATTCCTCCTATAACAATCATAATAAAAATTACAGTAATTTAAATTGATTTAGTCGTACGTAATATTCTATCTAGATTGCTATTTATCGTTCTGAATATTTCTATCTAACCGTTTTAAATAATTGGTTCAATTTAGTTTAAATTCCAACAAAATAGAAGCATTAGTTCAAGCCCATTCCCTTCCATTCCAATCCCCTTAGTTAATAGTAATAAAAGGGGGTAAATAGTAAGGTGAATAAATAGAAAGGGAAAGTTAAATAAGAATCAGCGATGCGATGCGTTGATAGATTAGTGCTAGTTAGTCTTCTTACGAGTAAGTGTGGTGGCTTTGGTAGTGACGGGTTCGATGTACCTCCGACTCTCTATCGGAGGCAATGCCCGTTTCGGAGCCATCTGAAAAATAATTAAATATTTCATTACAACATTGTTTGTTTAATAATCACTTCAGTTGATCATCCTTTTCATTTTCATGCCAAAAATTGTGCCCTCCCTTTCCTTATTCCATACAATCTTGAACAACAACAAAGACTACCCCGTTCATGCTTGCTTTTATTAGCTGCTGCAATACTGTAACGGTTTGTAACCTTTTTATGATGCAGCACTCTTCCACCTTCCCATATATAACTCCCATACTAAGTGATGGATAACCCTAACAAATCCTTATCCTTTGCATAATATTTGTAATAATACAGTCATCAGTTACACGAACCAACGAACATAACAGCCCTCTGGTCATCCTAGCCTTTGAAAGCTTTCTAATTCTTCTAATACGGTAATCCCATTTTGCAGTTTCTGACTTGACTCTGCAGTTCAGCCTATCTCTATCTATATTTTTCTGAGCAAGAAGAACATTGAGGGATTTAAAGAAGGTAGAAGAAGAGTTAAGTATAGGTTTAGTAGACAAATCCTCGGGTTAATTTAAACCTGTCATGCATCCAATCTTGTTTAGCTATCTCTACCACTTTTTCTTCGAGTGTGGGTGCTTGGTTTGCTTGTGATGAGTTTTTGCTTTAAAAGTTAAATCTTTTAAGTCATCACGTTTTTACCAGCATCCTTTCAGCCATATAAATAAATCCCCATGCTATGTTTGTTTGTTGGGTGAAAAAAATGTAAACCAAGTATTATATTGCATGCTTGCTTGCGATTGCATTTAAACCTCTTTTTTTATATCCCTTTCCTCTACCTAGCTTTAGCTAGAGTTTGACTTTATTGAATATACCTCTGTTCTTGCAACGTTAGAGAGGTTGAAGGGTGTGTATGGCCGACCAATTTCTAGCAATTTGAAAGGGGGTGAGCGCAGATTTCAAAGGATTTGTCAAGTGTACAATCCATTGTTTTTGGTACGTATGAGCAGTGAAGGATGAACGGATTACTTCTATGCATGCAGACTTTTGGCTAAAGTTCACTTCACTTTATGCAGTTAGACAGTTTAGTTAGGGGTGTTTATTTATGGGGAAAACGTCATGAGTTCCATCATAAACAGGCTGAGGAGGTTAAGGGTTGCTCAACTTGAAATTTATGAAGGGAGGACTATTTAGTTGTTAAGTGGGAAATGGAAGTTGGTAGGATTCCCCAAAAGGAAAAGATTACCTGAACGGAAGAGAAATAAATATAGTCACTAAAATAAATAAATATTTTAGTCAATAAAGTCTTCAGAAGTGTTGTAAAGTAGATTTTGGAGTAGTCGACCGTAAATCTGGTCTCTGGGTACTCTACTCTGGGTACTCTACTTTGGGTACTCTGTTCTGGAGTAGTCCACCTTAAACCTGGTGTCTGGGTACTCTACTCTGGATACTCTACTCTGGATACTCTACTCTGGGTACTCTACTCTGGAGTAGTCGACCGTAAACCTGGTCTCTGGGTACTCTACTCTGGGTACTCTACTCTGGAGTAGTCGACCGTAAACCTGGTCTCTGGGTACTCTACTCTGGGTACTATACTCTGGAGTAGTCGACCGTAAACCTGGTCTCTGGGTACTCTATTCTGGAGTAGTCGACCTTAAACCTGGTCTCTGGGTACTCTACTCTGGGTACTCTACTCTGTAGTAGTCTTTTGGGACCATGAGTTTGGTACAAGATAATTTTGTCCCTCAGGGAGACCAACAAGTGGTTCGCTTTCTTAAAGGTCAGTTTAAAAAAAAGTACTTTGTTCTATCTATTTCCAACTATTTATAAACCTTTTTGAACACTACCCTATAATACAATCCTTCTTTGCTGCTCTTTCCCGGATGTTGGAAACGGGTTATGGCAATTTTATCGTTAACCTTTCCAATCCTGCCAGCTTACTCTAATTGTTCACAAATTAATGAATAGAAAACTAGAGTATTGGAGATAAATTAGAGTGAGTTGGGGAAGTATGGAAAGGTCGTTTTATGGGAATAAGTAGCATGGTCGGGTCTATCTAATAGGGAGTTCTTTGAGGTAAAAATCCTTCTTTGAGGTAGAGTAAAAGTACTGGGAATATAAAAGTACCTAACCATGTAAGATGTACAAAGTTAGGTAGGTAGGTATAAAGGGTTGGGAGGAGTATTTGTTCCTGGAAAGGATATTGCCAGACTTTGTGGTTTTAATAGGATATCATTAGCATCATCACGGTCACAAAAACCAGATGCTGGAAAATATTCCAAGTATATAATACTACTGTACGTCATCATGGAACTACTCCCCGTTGTACAGAAATCTGTTTAGCAGATTGTTTACTCTGGAAAGTAGTTGGTTTTTCTGTTGTTGGTTATGCTGGGGATGGGAATCGGGCTAATGATTATGTTTTTTAAATTACAGAATCTGCAAACAAACTGATTTTAGTTGAGGGTTACGAAGGGCCAGAATTTCTAGTCTCACTCCCTCAACAATACAGAGAAGTAACGGGTCTAACAAGAGGGGACTGCTTGGTTGTACAGCCAATCCAACTTGAACAACAGCTTGACCAACTGACCTTTGAAAGCGGATTGGAAATATTTAATGAAAGGGGAGGAATCGGTTGTGAAAGAGAACTAGACCCTGTCAAAGGGACTGTCCTTTGTCTCATGAGTCGAGAATCCGTACTAAAGCTAATAAATAGTGGGGAATATCCTGGTAATCCAACCCAACTCTCCCTAGATCAAAGGTTTAAACTCAAGACCTTTTTCCAAGAATGGAATGGTGGACAAGATGAAGGGAAAGAGGAAGGATTTAGAAGTCGAGTTCAGTTTGTCACCTCGGGTGTGGTCACCGTTACAAACGTGATGAGTTCAATTGGTCATGGGATTCAGTCTTTGGATTTTGAGAATGAGGATTCCTGTGAAGAACCCTCCTCACCTCCACTTATGAAGAGGCAGGCCAATACGATCAGAATTCAAGTTAATTATCCCCCCTAATCCTCCTATCTCTTTTCCAATATCCTTACTAGTAGGTATATTATTTTATGCACACGGACTGATTAAATACAGAGGAATTATTATAAATTAAATGGAATACTTTACTCATATTTACTTTGAGCTGTATGGATACTTATTTGTTGGAAATATAAGCTTTTTCTAATTTTATAAACTGAAGAAATAAAAGTAGAGAAAAGAAAAGAAACTTTAAAATTTAAAGGATTGAACGAGCTTTGATGGAATTTTAACATGATTGGAAAACTATTATTTATCTATCTACAAGAGTTAAGATTTTTTGCACCGGTGAGTTAGTTTGGTAAAGGAGGATTGATACTTTTACAAAGGAGGTTAGTTAACGTGCGGAAACATTATATTTCTCACAACTATTAAAGAGCCATCTCCATGAGGATTTACCAAACCTAATAGTAATATAATAATTATTATAATTAATAACTCATGCTTTGTCCATCAATTAATTATCCCATGCTTGGATTGAAAGTATGCAAGCCCGAAACGGTTCCCAGAACAACTTGTCCCCAAAATGCAATTAAAACTCATAAAAGTTCCCTACTCCGAATAAAATAAACGATTTAATCTGAAAGTAAAATGAGAAAGAAGTCTGGATAAACCTCACCTCTATGAAATTCCACAGAATATGCAGTAATGGATTTCTGCAAGTTTTTGCAAACTAAACCATAGCTCTCTCCCTTTTTTATTTCACTCAGAATCTCTCCTCTCCTGAATGGGAAATCCTATCACAAACTCCTGCAAAACTGTATTTTTTTATTAAAAAAAAATCTTGAAATGTTTCCTCAACAAGTTTTAAATAAAAGAAAGAGAAGGGTGGAGGTAAATGTGGAGAAAGGACTTATTTTTTTCCTCCAACCTCTGATTGAGATAGAGGATGATTTAGAAATGAACAGTTCCCAACAACTGTCTACTTCTTACTCATAAAAATCCTCCAAATACTTGTTGGGAGTGAAAGTGTTTTTTCTTCTCCCCGTGAAATCCCACGTTAGATTGGTTTGTACATTATATATATATATGAAATAGCATGGGACTTACTACGAGTGTAATCGAGTGCAGGGAGTTGAGCAAAATAAAGTGTAGAAAGAAAGTATGTAAATGGAATGTTATTTGGGTTGACCCAAGGGACAGGGGGTGAGAGGGACTTTATGCAAGTACCTACCTTCTTAGATGGTGGAGTGGTTTGTCCTAAGGAATGATATGTAAAGACGAGGTCAACCAGGGGTCAGGGTGATTGGCACTGGAGAAAGCATGTTGACCAACTGGAGGGAAAAATGGCGACAAATCGATAGCTGGGAAAGTGGACTTTCTCCTTGCGCAACTCACCTACTTTCCCTACTACAAAAGTCAACCTGCCCCTTGCTGTAGCGATCAAGTAAAGTATCCAGTAGTAGTAGTAGTAGTAGTAGTAGTAGTAGTAGTAGTAGTAGTAGTAGTAGTAGAACTCTGTATTCTTATGGAGGATAATATAGACCTAATTTCCACCACCACCACCGACAGAGAAAGAAACCGAGGAGTTATGCCCTATTAAATGTACGTGCTCAAAGGAGGGTTGGCTTCCAGCACCTGTGGGATCTACTTCTTTGACGTTGCAAGTGGGGAAAAAGGCCCAGCAACAGTTCCAAACACTTTCCCAGTTTACCTTACAACTTTGTCCAGTATGGGTCCTTTCGCAATCAACATTTAGCACCAGTCCCCTCTAAGATGAAACGAGTTTAGGATCTAGCTTCCGATTTTTTTAGCAAGGGAACCAACCTTTCCTCATGTATCCGTATCTGTAGGCTCTATCTTGCTATTTTGGATAAAGAAATTATGGAAAACAACTGGTAGGATTCCTATTAACTTGGCCGCTTACTGTTTAGGAAGCTGGTAAAAAAAATAGTTGATTACGGCTTCAAAAGACTGGCAGCTTGTTTCCCATATGATGGAGTTGGTGGGATGAGATAATAATTTAGGGATGATGATGATGATGATTACCAAGATTTTTCCAGAGGATGGATGGTGGAGAGTAGGATAGACGTAGAGTAAGTAACAAGAGTAATTAAGGATTTGTTATAGACTTTTGTTTAGATCTTATCCCCGATAACTATATCCCAGTTGCCCTTTTCCTTTCGGGATTATGGCAGGGCATGGATTTTACTCATCTCCGGCACTAAATCCCGTTTTATGATCCCTCTTTCTCGCTTCCTTTCCCTTTAGTGCATGTGTAAAGACATGGAAACACGAGTCAACACTTTTTATCATTTTAACTTTGGCATTATTTGGCTCACTTTCATTTTTTATCAACCAAACGGATACCTTTCAGTTTTGGGTGAAATTAGCAGAAGAAATCCTACCTAGCCATAACTTATCTTGATGTATTATTATATCTAGAATAAACGTTTATCAAGTAGAAGTCAAGGTGACCTCTTGGAGACGTGTGGTTGGTTATAACTGGTCTCTGTCTCTGCACTCTCGGAATTACTACGCATGGGGCTTTTAATAGATCCCCCTATCTTGACTGATGTCACCGCATATATATAAAAAAAAAAAGAAGCCAAATACTTGTCCATATGTTTGGCCAAAAAGGGCTAAATATGTTGGCAAATCGGAAGGGAAATAGCATGAAGGGCAAGAATGAATTGTGGATGAATTTGAGAATAGCCTAGAACCAAGAAGTTTACAAGTCTGGCTGGCTAACATCTATCTATCTCTCTCTACATATATTTACTTTTCTTTGGGTTCAAATCCATCCGATCTGTATCACTGGACGTCGCTCACAATCTCCAACGTCAGTTATCCAACTTCTGTTTCATTTTATTACGATCCTCCGTCTGTAGTTTGAGTATTTCATGAGTCCCGTATCATTTTCCCAGTTCTGGTTGACATTTGATCAATAATACATTTTACTTCCTTTGAGTCCAACTACTTTTTGAAGAAAAAAAAAGTCCTTCCAGCTTTTCTAATTTCTAGGATAGGGTGAGGAGTAGGTTGGTTGTGTAGTTGATATAGTTAGTTTCCCTGCTAAATAAATTGTCACCCTTTGCACGCATGTAGTAGGAAACAGTTAATTAAATGGATACTTTCTGCTCAACATGAGGGAAAGGTCTAAAATGTCAATGAGAGGCTGAACTGCTGCGGTGGTGGGGAAGTTGACTCTTCTTATCTTCAATAAATAAATATAAACATGTGCATGGGAGAAAGGATTGGAAATGTTTAATTTAGTGTATCTATTTAGATACATTTAGTTGGAATTATCCCTCCGTTACTTTCCTCCGTGTTTGCGAGGTTGATGGGATAATGTCGGGATTAAGTTTGTATGATATTTCTGATGAATATAAAGATAACGGTGTAAAAATACATAGTATGTGAAGGTGAAGAAAGAGCCAGCCTGCCTCATTAAACATTACTTAGAATTCCTGACAACAACAACGTGAATAATGAATGCATTTATTTCCTCAACTCACTGAGGAACTCCTTCATTGTAATTATTGTAATAAGGTAAGGATGTAGGTTCTAGATAGCAAGAAAGTATATAATATTCAAATCAGTCAGACGTAGAATCATCCTCTTAACTTTATACAAATTCCGGCTTAGGTAGATCCATCCTTTAATGGAGTTTGCTATTTGTGAAAAGAAAGAAACCCTCCCGTAAAGTATTTTTACATGAGATAAAAACCATTCGTAGGTATCCGAATAAACCACCATTAAGTTACTTAAGGTTGGAGTAACTAAACCTACGGAATGATTACAGTTGACTTGGCAGTTTATGCTAAAGGCGGTGAGGAGGGATCAATAAAAAGACCCTTTTATCTTGTAAAATGATAGGATGCGATCAGAGTAAAAGCCTACATGTTGGCTAAATTGATATCCAGCAACATAACTTACAGAATTATACAGAGGAATTACACTTAGTAAGTAGGTAGACTAGGCATATGTATTCATTTCCATTTGTGACTGGATGGTTTGGAAAAAGAGACATTTACTGAAAGTTCGCCTCCAGGATCCACCAATAGTGAAGAGTCAAATCCTTTTTTTTTATACTAGAACAAAAAGTAGAGCGGACTGAAAGTAAAGTAAAGTGAATGAAGGCACTTTCATGGATAATTGATCCGGCTTTCACCCACTCTAGGGAACTGTAAGATCAGGATTCGTTCTCTGACTGAATTGAATTGCCACTGACTGTCGACAACCATACTTCAACCACCCTTTCTCCATTTTATTCCGACAAGTGCAAGCATAATAGTTGGTAAATGACAGACCTACATCCATCCAGCTATCCAGTCTTCTGAAAAAGCTAATATTATGTATAATATTTGTAGGTATGTATCTATTATATGGATAGAGAAAGTATTATGTGGTATGAGAGTGGTTTCCTCGTACACAACCTAACCTAGCCGCAGGATATCCATGATGGTGCGGTCCAACTGTCGTTGAATTAATAAAAATGATTGGTTGTTCTTACTTTTACATATTTCTAGGTCCCCTACCCTTATGAAGCTACTTTTGATGCATGAAAATGTATTTTTTCGCTATTATTATTAAACGTAAAGTATGCATAAGGGCAGAGTTTCATTGGCTCTGTTAAACTTCCTTTGAGTTAGAAACCTATTCTACTTTGGGAAAGATATCTCTCTCGCTTTTATAATTGTGAAGAATTAGGGTTTAAAAATGTTGTGGATGGAGATAAAGGGAACAAGGATACTTTGAAGGACAAAGGAAAGGTAAAACATGTGGTTTGAAAGAACAAAGTTCAGAACCCAGTTTAGTTTAAGCAAGTTAGGTAGAAAGTGGTTTCGGAGAATTTCCTCTCACCGAGAAAGGGAATTCTTTATTGAGATTTTATTCTCTCAAAATACCCGTAAAAATGACGGGGAAACGGGTAGAAAGAACAGGGAATAAACAGAGTAAAGAACGTCCAACAATGCCATGCAAAAGAAGGAAAGAGGACAGATGAAATGTTCTCTTTTTTTAACTTGTCTTTAAATTCCTTTTTCCAGTATAAGACTTTAACCGGAAGACAAGTAAAATGTTTAGATGGAACTATAGAAAGGAGGAGGATTGGGTAAAGGGAAATAAGAAATGGAAACAGTTTAAAGTTGAAAGAGAGAGAAAGAGTAAAAGTACATGGTTGTAGGATTAGTTGTAAGTTTTATAATGTATAAATAGTTATATAATGGAGGAAGTTGTTGAAAAGTAGGTAGTAGATGGGACTGAAGAAGAGGGATTGAGAAGTAAGAAAAGTTCCTTAGGGCAATCCACCCTTTCTTTCTTGGTAATAATACAACAAGAATGGTAGAACGAGAAGAGGCGGACTGTCAAGTCTGCTGCTTCAACTTTATTTAACACCTTCGAGATCGTGGGAAAGCTTCAACTGTTCCAATTACAAGGACTTGCTCCGAGTGTTGGATGTATTGATTTTTTAAGACAAGCTTTACTAACGATTTGTTACGATTATAATTGAATTACTAACTTTTAGTTGGGTTAGTTGGGAGTTTGTAGTTTTGAAAGGGGTAGAGAGAGTTTTAGGATGCTGAAAGTAGCTTTGATGTAAGGTCTGCTGAAGAAATAGAGTAAAGGACACGAGAGAAGAGGAAGGACTGTTGTAATATTTAGTATTTATGGCCGGATATTTGATATGCATTTGCCATGAGAGCGGAGTTCCCATTTTTGCCAGGAAGATTGGCCAAGTATCCCCTGTGAGTTTTTATTTCAATGTTTATATTTTATGCGTTGTTGTTGTTTATCTTGATCCGTACGTTGTTGACGAGAGGCTAGAGATGGACAATCTTATGTCAAATGTCTTATTATTATTGCTCAACTCCTGAGGAGATTCATTTACCTTTTGTCTCCAGTAAATTGGACTTTTTAGTCAACTCAATCCCAGGCTATGTTAATTTAATAGGGGATATGGAATCTAATATGGACAACTCTTTGAAATCCCGTATTCAAAAATGATCTTGGGTTGTAATGTTAAAGGTGAATGGAGTTGGTAATAAAGTGGGCTCTGGAGGTTGGTACAAACCTTCCTAAGACTTAACTTACTTTCCTGTTCATATTTTTGTAAAAATAAAAAATAGGTCAAAATTAGAATACAAAAGGGCAGACTTAAGAGCCGTCCCTGCAACCAAACTCCCCAGTGGAGGCATAAATTTAACAATACCCTTATCTATTGGACATTATTCCACTCCACCTTTATAGAACCTATTGTGAATAAAGTTTAAAGTAGTGGGGAAAAGAACACCACAACTATACTGGCAGCTTTCCAAAGAAATTCCCATCTTATTTCCATCTAATACTGGAATAATGGGAATTCATAAAGAAACAAGGGTTTATTCTGCATCTGCTCCAGTTTTAATACTCACCAAAGCCCCCGTAGTTAAACTGAATGTGTTCGGTTACACTTATGATTTAAAGTTTAAAACGGATAATGGGGTTTAATTTAATAATAATATAATGCCCAATACCTAACCCAGTTACCGTATTTCCGGAAATTACTCCCCCGGGGGAGTTAATTTTCAGAGGAAAAATAGAAAAAATATTTTACACGAGAAAGATAGGGGAATTTTTTCCAGGGGGAGTTATTCCCGGGAGGGGGGAGTTATTTCCGGGAATACGGTATGCGGTTCTACTTTATAAACTTTATCCTGAGTCTTTTGTTGAATTTTGGATATTTATTTTTACACCGGGAAGGATGTGGTATATATTTTAATTTTATTTTATAGGTTTCAATTTTAATTTTTAGGATGTGGTATATATTTTAATTTAATTTTATGGGTTTCAATTTTAATTTTTAGGATGTGGTATATATTTTAATTTAATTTTATAGGTTTCAATTTTAATTTTTAGGATGTGGTATATATTTTAATTTAATTTTATGGGTTTCAATTTTAATTTTTAGGATGTGGTATATATTTTAATTTAATTTTATAGGTTTCAATTTTAATTTTTAGGATGTGGTATATATTTTAATTTAATTTTATAGGTTTCAATTTTAATTTTTAGATCCCTTTCCCATTGGCAGCGTCTTTGAACGGAGTGAAGGTGTTTGGAAAGGCTAACCGAGTAGAGCTTATTTCCACCATCACGGAAAGTAGTCGTGTGGTATGGAAAGATTTCCATCAAAGGTCAGTTTAAATTATAGAGAATTAGCCAGGACGAATCACATTATTAATTAAATTGGATCTCCATTAGGGAATTGTCCTAATCTCTCAATCAAAAGCGTCAGAAGGGATTATGATATTTCCTTCCAATCCTTCAAGAGCATTTAGCCAGGTCGGAGTGAGTCAAAGACATGTTTGTTTTCTAAATAGAAGAAGATACAAGATATGTAGTCATGAGCCATTCATCATTATAGCCAAGCTGGAAATAAATTTCCTAATGATTCCTCCTCAAAGTTGAGGATTTCTCTCTCTCTCTCTCTCTCTCTCTCTCCCTTCTCCGGTTATTTATCTGAGTGAGCTTAAAGAAGGAGTAATTGATTAAAATGTAGATTAGTTTAAAAAGGGTCCTGTTGGACTGAAACTAGGTAAGTGGATGGAATAAATATTACAATTTTGTATTTCTCTCAGGCTTTCCCTGATAATCGCAGGAACGGACGACTCGATTACGGACTTTCATCTAGAGCATGTCTTAGTAAATGTGTTTAGTGTCCTTGTGCTCAATGTGGGACTGCACTTCATTCTGAGTACGCCAAGTGTGGACAAACTAAAGAAGGAGTTTCGGGTATGTTGTTTTACTCAAGTCATCATCATCAGCTTCAAATGGTAGAAATTCAAAATAAAATCAAGGAGGTAGGACTAGGTGCAGGGTTAGTGAGTTTTGTGGCAAGTTAGGTGTAGGATTCATAGGATGCTTCTTGATGAACTTGTAATGCAAAAAGACTCAGCGTTTCCAAAATGAATCCTTATATTTTTTGCAGATGTGCTACCCAGTTATTGATCTGATTCTTCAGGGACTGAAACCAACGGAGAGTACTTATTACTTTGGAGATCTGACGGGATGTGCTGATGTGGCTTTACAAATGGACAATTCACAGCTCAACTTCCAAGTACTTTCTTTATAAAACTCAGTAGAAGAAGAGTAAGGATTAGCCTGGAAGGAAGAGGGTATACTAGGAAGGTTGTTGAGTCTTATTTTTCTACAGACAATATTGGACAACTTTATGGAAGGGATTGGAGCCACTTACGGTTGTATTATTGCAAATGGGACGATCATAGCTTCAACAAAAGACTGGTGGACTTTATCCGGAACGGAAATGTGCCTCTTGACCCTAACTGCTGCACAGATTATTCTTAGAGTCTCTGACACGGCTGTTTATCTCCCTTCAACTAGTCCTAATGTCAGTAGGTTTTATTTTTATAAGGGTTGTTAATTAAGGGAGGATTGAGCTGGTATATTCTATTCTATTTAGCTCCCTTTCCGGTTTGTAACATTCGGTCTAATAGAAAACGTCCGATTGTGCCTACTGGTTGGCCAAGAACCTACAATGCCTCAGATGGAAAAAGAGCTGGCCAAAATGATAAAGTCTGTTCCAGACACTTTTGCACTATTCCAAGATAAAAATGCCCCTTGGGGAAGTTACAATAGATTTTTTGCAATGGATAAGGCGATTTGTGGGTGAGTTCTTGATGGAAATCTCACCAGGAAATAAACTTAAAACTCTAGAAAGAGAGAGAGAGAGTAGGAGTGGTTGAGTTGGTGAATGAGAATGTTAAATGTTTAAAAGACTGTGGGGTATTCCTTAGGTTTCTTTTGGTGTCATTGGACAAAAGAAGGGTGGCTTTTGGTCTGTCGTCCGGTCCTGAACAATTGAGTCGAGGTCATAAATTAGACTTGTTGAGAACTTTTTATCGAAATACGGTCGGGAGTATTTTCCCTTGGACTTGTGTTGCCCCTCCTTTGTTCACATCACCGGCTCTTCATCTTCATCCGGATATCAAAGGTTGGGGGGTTCCTTATTTACGTAAACTACCGTATTGTCTCCAATAGAGGCCCTGGCCCCTACTATTTACTATCGCATAAGCCCTCAAAAAATAACTGAAAAATTCATTAGTAGCCCGGGCATCTGTTCGAGACAGTACGGTAATCCATATGCGTATCATGCACAATGAAAGATGTAATGTGGAAATAGTTTGTTTGCTTGTACCAAGTGAAAAACCGTACATCCACTTTTAAACTACCGTATATTCTTAAATAGTAGCCTTCACTATTCTACGAATACTATATAGTAGCCCCGTATGAGTATTACTAATACAAGGACCACCACTATCGTAGCCATATTTATATTTTTTGGAGCCTACCGTATTTCCCGATTTAATTTCCCTGGGGAATTATTGTTTCGAAGGAAAAATTATAAATTGTATTAACATGG
>JAQFZX010001398.1:0-30574 GCA_034682405.1 Hydroisotoma schaefferi | reverse complement strand
ATGGGGTATTTCCCTAACCCTAATCCTAATTCATGGGGTATTTCCCTCACCCTAATCCTAATTCATGGGGTATTTCCCTAACCCTAATCCTAATTCATGGGGTATTTCCCTCACCCTAATCCTAATTCATGGGGTATTTCCTTGACCATAATCCTAATTTATAGGGTATTTCCCTGACCCTAATCCTAATTCATGGGGTATTTCCCTCACCCTTATACTAATTCATGGGGTATTTCCCTGACCCTAATCCTAATTCATGGGGTATTTCCCTCACCCTAATCCTAATTCATGGGGTATTATCATGACCCTAATCCTAATTCATGGGGTATTTCCCTCACCCTAATCCTAATTCATGGGGTATTTCCCTGACCCTAATCCTAATTTATAGGGTATTTCCCTGACCCTAATCCTAATTCATGGGGTATTTCCCTGACCCTTATACTAATTCATGGGGTATTTCCCTGACCCTAATCCTAATTCATGGGGTATTTCCCTCACCCTAATCCTAATTCATGGGGTATTATCATGACCCTGGAGGTGGATCCAGGGTTTTATTAACAGCACAAGAAACCTGTTAACCCTAATAAACCCTAAAGATAAAGCTTTAAAGATGTATACTAGTTATTCTTGCGTATTTTACGGCATCCCTGTGTATTTTTCCTAGACTCTATATATTTCAAAAGCCGCTTGCCGTAAAGACAACCTCGCCACTGTGGAAAACGTCCTTGATAGTCTCCAAGAAAAGATGACCATGTACTAATTATTAATAATCCATCATTTATTTCATAAAAGTTTCCACTTTAAAAGAACCCAACTCAACCCAACCAAACATTCTATGAAACACGTTCCATTTTATAGACGAGAAAGACTAGTATTTCGCAAAGCTCGGAAAGTCTACTTGCAGAAACAACTTCATCAAAAGTTCCTCTACGAATGTAAGGAAGAGTATTCCAACACGGCAGAATGGGGACTTCCCACTTCAGGAATTGGGGCTAACTTATGGGAACAACTTAGAATTAAAAAATTCCAATCACTAGCCAAACAATGGGACCATCGACCAAAGTCTAGTGAAGTCCAAGTAGGTCTTCCACATCCAATGATATCTCCTCGAGAATGGGATCCAATCCCAACAACCACACAAAGTGAAGAGTCAGAATTAGATGAACTTGTCCTTCAAAGTCCAAGTCTCCAGAGCCCCAATATTGCCCCTACGGAGGTCCTCAACTTGGACATTGTTGGGCTTGAAATCGCCCCGAGATGTGACCCAGACGCTGTTTTTAATAATTCATCTCAAAGCCACAATATCCAGGCAGAGAGTTCCACCGCTGATAGCCAGGAACATCTACATCTTGACGCTGGAGACGCTGGAGACGCTGGAAACGCTGGAGATGAACCTTTGCATGAGAGAGACTGTGGAGAGGTTCATTTTGAAGAATATCATACAGATCCCCCCGTTAGTCTACCCGGACTGGAACTTATTTCAACCGATTGTCGGTACGAGTTTTGTGCCTTTTATTTCGAAAATGTCAGATTTTCCGAACTAAAACTGAGCCAGAGAAACGCTATGACAGCATTAGAAACTTTATTGCAAAGCGGAATAATTCTGTGTAGATTTATTTTTAAAATATTATTATAGTCTAGGCCAAACTTATATGAAATTATTATAAATTCTGTATAGAGATATCATTGATTCCATAATGGAGGGATTTGCTCATGATGTTCCAAGAACCACCGAACCAGTGGCAACCTATCATGAAACGAACTGTCAGGAATCAGACAACGGAGACAATACTAAATGCATAGTGTTTCCCATTCCAGAGGACCTTTTTAATGGAGATGTTAGCTTGAAAAGCATTGAATCAGTCAATCTCGTCCAGCTTTTTGGGAGATCTGACCTAACCGAGGATCCAACAGAAGAGGATACAAAAATAGAAACTCTAAATGTCCACCAAAACTTAATCCGTACTGATCCTGACGTCTATGACTTTGAAGAAGTTCCAGAATCAAGCTCACATTCACTGGAAACTCCATCATTGAGTCAAACCAGTTCGACAACCCAACTTCAACGCTGCCCCGGAGTGATGGACCTACATGACCTTAACCCCAACAATGTTGAACCTCATGAAATGATTCCAGGATCAAGTTCAGGAAATGAAGAGGGTCCCGTAGACATGCCCGATATAATCAAACTCCTAACTTTGATTAATCCAACTACATTTACTTCCGAAGTCGGAGAGGAAGACGCGTATTTCAAATGGGAATCTTGCCCATCCGATTCAAGTAGTTATGATCATGAAATGTAGGTCCAAATTAGAGCTAAAGCGTCACTTAAAATTTGAACCCCCTTCCGTTATAGTTTGCTGTATTAATTCCTTAACAATTGACAATGTCGTTCTAGCCATGAGAACACAACAGCGAACAACAGCGCTTCGAAAGCAGAAGATGAAGCCGCTACGATAAGCACCAGCGGAATCCATGTACCTACAGATCCACTCGAGTTGTCCATATTGGCAGTGAATGTCCTATCTTTTCTGTATGACGGAGTAGTTCCCCTACCAGAAGAAATGGAACGCTTATCAAACCCCCTCCCATTGGTGGCACAAATCCCTAGTCCCCCTCCCAATGATAACCTTCCTGATGATAACCAATCCCAAGCAAAAACTCACGGATTCCGTTCAAGAGTACTGAATAGCCTCAGACTCTTAGTTACTCCTATTACATACTTTTGCAGACTATTTCGCAAAAGAAATCAAGTGAAGGACTCGACATTACTGTCTTCTAATTCTGATACCAATAATCCTCCAGTAGTATAAATAACTCAATCTTTCTTAACTCTAGATTTAGCTACTCAAATATTTTATAGATGGGAAATAAAGTTTAATAAAAGCCAATATCTTCCTGAATTTCTTGAGTAGACCTCAAAATGTATTTCCCAGCAAAGTTCAGAACAATTTCGGTTGACTTAAACGCATCGGTTTATTAATTTTGTAGGAATTATGCCATTTTTAGCTCAAGAAGTAAAAAGATATGATTTGTATTTGTATTAATAAAGGAATAATTAAATGAGAGGTGGAGGGATGCACTTTTTATGATAAGAAGAGTCCCTATTTCCGGAATTATTGTGATAAACACTACGACCGTCCTTACTTCCACTCGGAACTGGACTTTTCCTCTTAACGTTCGTGGATTTATTAAACGAGGGTCGTCTGTTGTTTTCGGCATCTTTGCGCGGATTCGTTGGTCCCTTCCTACCTATTTTCAGTTTCTTATCACTCCCTTTCTCCTTTACGCTGAACCTGGACAAAATATCATCGTAAAGGGTTTTGAACCTTAAAGTTTTGAACATTTGGAAAGATGGAAATGCACAGAAATTGTTGGAGGGTTTACGTGGACGGGACTTGGGACGTGTCATCGATACTCTTTACGTTAGAGAGATTTATCACTTGGGATTCTCCAGATCGCCAGACCAACGAGCTGCTCTCGTGGACCTTTTTCATGAATAGAACAAGAATATGCATTGATTATCTATCTAGAAATGTAGTAGGATAATCTCTGAATCATTCAGCTTAACTGACCTTGGGCATGGTAACTATCAAATGCCCGGTGACCTGTGACCTTTGAGCGTAACTGGAGTCTGGTCGGACTTCTTCGGGTAACAGCAATTGGAATATTTTCCCCTTGACACTAACGCGAACAAAGGTGGGCTGGACATCAGCGTTTATGAGCGTCGTGCACATGAATCTATTGAGGGGGTTTTCATGATAATTAGTACATTTCATGGTCAGACTAAGAGGTCTTTTAAATAACAGTAGCTTTACTTTGGAACAGCAAGATCAAGAATGATTTGATTTCTTTCCATTTCATCATGAAGTGAGAAGGAGATTTTGGGCTCGTTAACATTTAAAGGTTGACCGTCGACGGTTTCTAGTTTCCGAGGTGGCTTGATAGGCAGTTTGGTCGTGGAACTCTTCTTCTTCTCATCTTGTTTCTCTAGTTGAAGGATCATCTCTTTCCTTACCTCGGGGGTGTTTTCTGTCATTTGGGACCAAAAAGCCCTGAAAAGAATTCAAAATACATGGAATAAATCATTTTATCTGCAAAAAAACACTACATTTAAGATAGCTATACTCACTTGTTATCATCTTGGTCTACATTATCAGCATTCCTATTATCATCGTCGCTTTCAGCCACAGGCATGCTAGCTTTTGCTTTAGCCCTTTCTCTCTCCCCTAAAAACGTATCAAAAACTTTGAAAACGGTTGCATATCTCGCTTGGCAATTTAAACTAAGTTATATAAAGGAAATACTCAAGTAATTGTCCTCATGAACTGTGATAAGTTCTTCGATATCCTCCAGGTTTTGTTTGGCCGTAAGACGCTCAGACCTTGTGATGTCTACCCCGTCTAGTTGCTTCAGTTGAGGAAGTGTCGCAATGACGTAGTCTCGATAACCAGGGAACTCATGGCAAGGGTTCCCCACAAGATATCTTTATAAGTTAAAAATGCATATATATAGTATTCAGGTCTAGTTAAGGATAGGTTAGGTTAGGTTAGTTAGCGATTTACGTACAACTGTTCCAGGAAGTAGTTAGGTCTAAGGGACTTGATACTGCTAATTTCTCCAATAAAATTAAGCGTTAGATCAAGCTTTTTAAGGGACTCGCATCCATCAAGGTTCTCAATCTTTTCAATCATATTTAAAGCAAGATTTAAGTACTCTAGGTCCTTCAGTCTCCCAACATTTTCTGAAAGTTGTTCATAATTAGTTTCTTTTGCAAGAACACCTTCCTGTTATCAAGGAAATCTAGTAAATTCCGACAACAGGCCGCGGCGTATGTAGCAAAAATGATAGCGTGTGGCTAAATAACGCGGGCGGCCTATTATCAGGGAATTAGAGTAATACCTATTATGCTTATGGCATTATTTTGAAGAAGGAGAATTTTGAGTTTCCGGCAGATGTGGTCAAGGAGCTCGATTTTTTCTAGTTTTTCCTGATGAAGGGACAGCTCTTCCAAGGACCCTATTTCCCCTTCATTGTGCTCTGCCTTTTTTCGAACTAATTCAACAGTAACTGCAAAGAAATTATTGACAATTAATAGGCACACCCTTCCCCCAACCTTGAAGCTTCTATTTAACAAAACATATACACTTACTTCTGCCCATTTTTACTACAAAAATTTACGCCACCGTGTTGGGTGGACAATTTCGATTAGGAAACGAGTAATTTAGATTCTTGGTAAGATAAACATGGGCCTGTTTGGCTGTGGACGTGGACTCTCACGGGAGAGAATACAGGAGGTTGTGTACAAGAACAAAAATCGAAGCGAGGGTTTCCAAAGCAACGAAAGTAGAATAAATCTACTTATATCTTCTATAGTATGGATTAATCAATCGATTGACCAAATCCGATAAAAAGTTCTCGAGATATTTATTAAAATTATGAGTTTCGTTCCGTACAATGTAAGAATAAAGGTTCATGAGATATTATATATTGTAATGTTAGCATGAAATGTACAATCGGGATAAGTTAATAATAAAAGAATACTTGGCATTATTGAAGAGAGAGATAGTTGTTTTCAGAGAGCTATTAGTTTTTTATACGTAAATACATTCCCTGTGAACGCGATTAAGGCACAGTTATCAAGACACATTAAATACATTAAGTAGCATTACCTTCACAATATATTATAAATAAATAAGTTATTATGCGTAGTTAAATAATAATTAGTTATCATTAGAGGAGGCACAAGGTTCTGAGTTTGCCGAAGGGACAATGTTTTCTTGGCCTTGATTATTGGCATACTTTTCCACACTCTTTTTGGCTTGACGTAAGATTGTATGGGTTTTGTGCAGTTGACGACAAATCGCTTTCTCTACTTGCTCCTTTTGTTTTGTTGTCTGGTTCAGCCGGTCCATTGTTTTATCCAATGCCTAAGTAGATGTCACAAAAAGGAGTAAATATTTAGTTAAATTAAATTACAGTGCTTTTTGTTATTATATACAAATAAATAATACAATTACCGCTCTAGTTTGGCGAAGCTTCTGTCCTAATTCTCTATTCGTATTTCTGAGGATTTTATACTCGGATTTGTAGTTTATGACCTTGCCGTTACTATCGTCTGAATTTACTGCACCGTCATGACCCGAGTCTATTCCGAGATCTGGACTTGCTGCATCCAATGGCCTTTCAGAGACCTGAAATAATAGATAAATAATTTAGTTCCTATAGTTTAATGACATTTTTCAGTGTATCAAACTTGTAAATTACCATAAAGCCAATGTTGGATTGGTCATTGCCGGTCAAACACCGCATTATCTTGAGCTCAGACACGAGTTTGGCGTGTTCTTGGTGTAATCTTCTCATAGCTGATTCACTGACAAACAGTCGCTCCGTCAACGAGTTCTTCTCCATCTCTAACGCTTCGATGGTTTGATTAGTGAGCGCATGAGTAGACTTCTCCAGACTGGCAATCTGTTCGTGACAGGCCCGAAGTGCCGGCTCCAAGTAAGAGATCTGGTCAAGGAGATGAACTTTCTCCTGAACAAGTTTCTGACGTGACTTCTCACACTTCTCGAGATCTCTTTGTAATCTCCAAGTTGTTGATGGGGTTGGAGGCCCACCGTGACTTTTCGGACGCTCCGTCACAATATTGCACTGAATTGCAATAGTATTAAGGGCTTTCTTCATTAGAGATGAGGCTGATGGTGTTTCCGTGTCTCCTGCTGCATCGCTCCGGTCTGAAGAATATAATCGAGTTAAGACAATGTTTTTTTATAAATAAGAAGTAAAAATATTAAAAGAGCAACATCATACCACAAGTGAAACTACGGTATCCGTCTTGCGGATGCAAACTCAGCCCAGCCAGATTCAGTCTCCTGTTTGTCAAATCTGCGTCCTAAAGGATAGTAAATTATCATCATTACAGTACATTTTAGTTTAGTAGCTCGGCCTTTGATAACCAAACAAATATTTATACTTTTTAAAGTAAAAAAACTGACATTTGCAACTTCAAACATTTCCGTTAGACTCTGACTCAACATCTGACAATGTTGCATGGATTGTCGAAGATTTGCCCGATCTTCGTCCTTCAGTCCAGTTAGAGTGACGATTTTCTTTGACTCCAAGTTTAACATCGCTTCGACAAATTTTATTATATCGATTATGCGGTCTTGTAATAATCCGACTACTTCCCGGATAGAATTGTATCGCTCCACAATCTGAAACAGGAAATATATCACAAATTAACAAAGGATTCCAACCTTGCAAATGTCATCAAGATAGCAACATTGCCCAAGCTAAATAATACAACTAACTACCAACACCAGCAACACTAGAGGTTAATTAGACTATATTTTACTTTACCGTATCTGACTCTGATTCACTACCTCTCTCTCCAATCAAGCATGACTTCACACAAGCATTCACACGAACTATCATTCAAAGCACTTTTTCCATACAAAATTAAAATTACTAGCCTAAGTTGATTAAGAACACGAACTAGCCGAAGGAGATTAAGAACACGAAAATAAACTATCGCTACTATCGCACGAATTCAGTTTTTACGAAGGAATTAGAATGGTAAAAAAAAGCTGTCATCATGACGGGAACGGGGCTGAACTTTAACATTGCGGGGCGTTAAAACTCGAGCAGGACTCGGACTCACAGTCACAATGGAATCTCCATTTTTCATATCAGCAGACAGACTATAATTTTGTACATTTTGAAGCTGAAGTTGCTCAATCCTTTCGGTAAGTTTGACGTTTCTTTTCCCAAATTCCTGCAAGAATCATAGACATAAATCAAATGTTATGTTACAAAACTATGAAGATACAGAACAGAGTGTACAAACTGGCCAACCTTAACCTACCATTAAAGCTTTCGAACACTCAATAAACTTGGCATCCGACTCTTGCTTATCTTTCTCAAGATAACTAATGGTTTTAACCGCTTTTTCAAAGTCCTTTTTCATTTTCCCAAGCTTTCTCTCCAGATCATGAACCCTAGCAGTCTCTGCGGCAAGTCTTGTCTCGAAATCTCGTTTGCAACTCTGCATTTCCTCATCAGTGTAGAGACCGAACGCAATACGAGCCCCTTTTTCTATCTCCTCGTCGCTATTATAATTAATGCTAGCAGCCTCCTTCTCCTGGTGTAATTTCGAAAGTGAAAACTCCGCTTCAAGCTCTTCCACTGTGCGGGTCAACTGATCATTCTGCTCGGCAAGTCTCCGGTTTACCTCCTGCTTATCTGCCAACGCCAGCTCGAAATTGTAAATCTTTTGCTCCAACTCTTGCACTTTTGACGTGAGTTTTTCATTTTTCACTTTCAAGTTTGAGACTAATCCACTCGAAACTAGATCGTTGGTTGATTGAACCGAGATTGAAGACGTGGAATGTGAGGCAACATTCAGCAAATCCTGCAGTTTATGTTTGTGTTGCTGGAAGAAATCTAACAAAAAAAAACAACCGGATAAGTTCATCTTCCACATAAACCCTACTCTCTTTAACCTTATTAAACTTACCAGCAAAATCCGCAGAACTAGTCTTAATTCCACTTTTTTGCTCACTAAGAAACACTCGAACCCGGAGCTGAAAGTTTTCTTGTTGAAGATGCTTAATCTTCTCATCATAGTCCCTAAATGTAGGTCCCCTTTTGGCCGTAGGAGATGTTGTTTGACTCTGACTCTCTCCTGGATGACCCACAACAGCGTTTCCCCAAGCATGACCATCATCATCGAACACTTCAGAAAATGTGCTGGCTCCGGGTGGCCGGAACGAGATCGGTGTAGCAGGATTCGAATTACTTGCCATAATTGTATTATATTATACTCTAATTAATTAATTACTAACTGTAGTTTACACTTAACTCACACTTTTAAAAAGTAAAAAAAGGCTGGTGTTGTAAAGCTCAATTTTAAGGATACAATTTTTGTCCCTACTATCCTCACATCTCAAAACTTAACTACTGTTTATTTATTTAGCCAAGTCCTCCACGTGTATATACGGCACTTCAGTCTCTAATAAAAGATGTCAGAAATCCAAGATTAAATCCACTTCCACGGTCTTCCTACTCAGTAGTAGTAGCAGCAGTACTAAAATGGAAATAAACAAGATTACAATTTAAAAAATAGTAACACGCACAACGGAAGGAAAGGGCCATACTAAAAATAATTTACTATCCACCTCAGAACTTAACAAAAAAAAACCCAAAACCAAACGGGATAAAAATATAAAGAAAAGGGTCCACCGTCGTATAAAATGTTGGGAGTGTGGGAATTTATAATAATAAATGGTAATTAATCATTGGAATTTCTAAAATGAAACTACCAATAATTCCTCAATTTATGAAATCCTCTTTTCCACTTAAAATAAATAACGTCTACCTACCTTAAACTTTCAAATGGGAATAAAGGGTCGGAAACTATACAATATACTTTTCTCTAACACTTCTTACCAAAAAGACTCAGAATTCAGACCAATTCTTCAGATTCCCATTAAAATTAAAATACTTTAAGATTTAAAACTAAATGGGTCTGATGATGGTCTGGAGGAGGAGGGAGCGACTGTGACAATAATAATAATCTTTTACAACATGTCACCTCAGCTCCTTTGGAACCCAATAATAACTAGGAAGTTACTGTTTTGTGTAGTTTTATTACAAAAAACTAATTATCCCATTCCCAGAGATAAGGTCAAAAACACTTGACAAGAAGAGCTCAAAAAACTCCAACTTTACCTACACCCTTCCTTGAGTAAGTTTTTGAGTCTTAAAAGATGAGTCAACTTTACTACAAACCTTGAAATCAATTGACCAAATACACAAATATAGGGTCTTCATTTAAATATTGTGTGCATCTATCTATCTATCCACATATAGTCCTCCATGCCCAAATTACACGACATAAATGCAGATAGACGGAATTGGGATTTTTATCAAAAAGAACTTGTGAGTATATTTCTCCGTGTGTTTGATACTAAAAATAGGTTAAACTTCAACGTAGATGATCATGGACATGTTTTTAAGGTTAAAATTAGAACAAAACTTACGGATAATCACATTTATTGGGATGGAACAACCAGAAATCATGCGGGGAGGAAGGAAAAGAAGGGAGACCCTTTTTTTTTATTTGTGGACCGGATGCTCCGAAAGTGGAGTTTTTTGTTGGAGATTCTGAGATTTGAGAGATGTTTTTGTTTTTTTGAGAAACTGTTCACTTCCTACATTTTTTTGTTCAACATAGATCTCCGACTTAGACTGAGGAAAGTTGCTTAGACGATGGGATATTTTTATTTATATTTTTGGATAAATGTGTACCCGCTGATTTGGTGACTATGTTCCCGGCGTTGGTGCAAAAGGGGTTGGCAAACCTTGGGTAGAGAGAGGAGCTAATGGGAGCTATTTATATACACCACCACCCTTCTACTTTGTCTATAATATCCATTCATTCGTTACCTTATTTCAATGGATAAACTTTATGAAAATTATTAAACAATTAAAAGAAATTAATTCCATAGTTTACATTATAATTCCCCTCAGAATAATTCCCCCTCCGGTTTAATTCCCCTGCCATGTTAAAAGTGAAAATTTATCCTGCATACTTTTTCTACAACTGCATTATGAAAATTATGAAGAGATTATGCAATAAATTCAATGCAATATTTCCCGTTTTAATTCCCACCAGGAATAAATTCCCCCACCATATTAAAACTGTAAATTTTCCTTAATCTTGATCTTATCCATGTTTTCATAGAATTTCCCATTTTTCATTCAAAGTAATAAAGCATTCAAGGAAGTAAAACTGGAAAGATCGCAGCAGTTTTTACGACCGATTACATATCCTTTTTTTATTTCCCTTTTTATCATTTAATTAAGCGCATTTTGAATTTTTATGGGCTTCAGGGTTTAATACTTTTAAAAGTATTTTGTCATTTTTTTTATATGAAACTTTTAGCAGAATAGCTGGCAGGTTTTCTTCCAAAAAATCTCAATCTTAGTCACAACTAGTTAATGCAAATGCTGGAAATAAAATAGAATGAAGTAAAACTGCTACACAAAGGTATCTTTCAGATGAGAAAGTCTAGAGATAAGACAAAACGATCCAAATAAACTGCTGGATGTTTGTTTTAATACCAAATTGATTACAAACAATTAACAACTCAAGACTTATATTAATGTTTCTACTTCTACAAATGAAAGGAACTCGTATATGGAACTTTCATAAAGGAAATGCTATCTAATTGCTACTGACTGGGACGTTTTAATAAGATCGTTAAACCCTCTCTTCTTCTTATAGGGTCAAATCACACGGACATTATTTATCTCATCTATATAGTACAAATACAGATAAATATTAACCCAAAAGACTTTTTCCCCCATCCTTTATCTTAAAGTAACCTACGTCCTCGCCCCTACACCGCCCTCGTTAATTACGCCGCACGCCTATCATTTACATGCTAAAAGGGGTATATCTCTACCATGCTCTAACATGCTTCAAACCATCTTTTTAATATATATAAGCCGCAGGATGTGGGCGAGGATTTAGGGTAGTTCCATTTACTTTAACTTTTGGTCGTTGGATATTAATTTACTATCAGAGATATATGCTCAAGAGATAACAAGCATCTTTTGACTCAGATGTCTTAAGACAAATCCAGACCTGATTTGTTTTTATTTTCTAAAAGAATAAATTTAAAACGCTTTTTAAAAATGAAACTTAAGATGGTGTAGATATTTCAATCCCTTACATTTTGATTCTGCAGTTATCAGATTCTGTTGAATAATTCTTTTGCATATAAATATACTTTTTTGATCGTGAGGATTATTTGAGGATGAACCACTTGGGACCTGTGGGTCTATTTATATTATCTCTTTTTGGTAAGCACATTTCAAATAGTTAGACCTATTTTTCTCTACTTTATTTAACAAGAAACAATGTGATAAATGGATATGGATAAAAACACTTTACAGGGTCATATTGTCATCAAGCTCCAGGTAGGTTTATTTCCCGTTCCTTCATAAGACTTTACAATAAAAGATTAATCCAGTAAAAGCTCGCATGATATTTTAGTATTGAGGACAGGAAATGTATGAGTATGGAAACTAGTAAAAATCCACACTTGTTTTGTATATAGTTAGTTCTAGTTGTACTAATTTAATACAATTATTGGGGGTTTGTTTGGACATTATGTTGATTTTGGGCCGACCGACCTCGACATGCATGACAATTCAGTTTTATATTTTACATAAAATGTATTCACTAGAAGCTAAAATCCAAGGTCCCCAGTTCTAAAATAAACTGAGATAATCCCATTTTCTGAACCTTTTTACACATTTTAGAAGATTTCTGTTAGAATTTGGCTATTTGGGGGCATATCTATGATTATGAATAAAATATAAGTATTCCCCAAATCCAATCTTACTATTAATTTTAAGAGTTTTCAGGATGACTTAAAACAAATTACAAGAGCTTCATCATTTCATAGAAATGTCCATTAGAATTACGCTGTAATTTGGGAATATATAGTCACAGTACATTTCCAAAAAGTGTATACTAAAAAAAATTAAAGTTTTTGACATGCAGCAGCGTATTTTGTAAAACCCAGCCAGTCCAGTCCATAAGACACCCAAGTTTCTTGGACTTTCTTAATCTTATTTCCACCTATTCTTAAACTAGCCAGTTTGTTATTATTTAGTAGCCTATCTCTCTCTATTCCTTCTAGCTTAACCTACCTTTTAGCAAAAATACTTGTCTTAAACCTGAAAGTAAACTACTATGTTGGATCCAAAGGAATGCTAATGCTAGGTGCATGTTACGTATGATCTATCTATGCATGAATACAATAGGATCAAAGAAAGATCCAACAACAGGTGGTTTAATTAATATATTATTATGTCTCTCTTCTGGAATAAGATTAGCAGCAGCAGCAGATTCGAAAGCATGTCCCAATCCTTCTATATATCGCCCTTAAACCAGTAAATTAATACAGAGTAATTAAGTAGCTCATCAGTTTTATTACAAAATAGTGTAACAATTTAACCGTAATCATGTCAAGATCAAGCATGTAATGTTGTCTGTTTTGTGCCTCTATTAAAGTTGATCATCCCTATACTTCTTCTACATATATCTACTATATAATCCCTACAAATCATTCAGGTTTGGATTGGAGGTTGACTTGTGACTGGTATTTTATTTAGGTACTGTGCAACTAAAGTGCATGATGTTCGTCATTGGTAAAACTAAAGTAAAACATAACAACGATATGAATGAGTAACGGGAGAAGAGTTTCCAAAGAATGTGTTGCATACGAAATACGAAATACTACCTCCTCCTCCTGTGCTAATCCTCCTTATGATGATGATGATCTGTTATGCAAATCACTTCAGCTATTCTTCTTCAACTTGTCAGACTAACTAATTGTGGTAGTGGTAGTGGTAACTATTCCGAATTTACTACCTCACTCCTAGAAGAGAAAAGGTAAAACATGCAATTTGTAGATGGAACATCCTCCGATATTGTCAATTCATGACATTTACTTAACAGGGAAAAACTATAGGTTTTATATAGGATAACCCTTTCAACTCCTGCACCCGTATATTCCTTATGAATATAATAATCCATTATCCGGGAGATATTGATAAGCGATGATGGGAGGTCGAGGGCTTATCTCGTTAGTGTCCCTTATTTCCCTTATGCTGGAGAGGTTTGTAAGTCTCAGTTTAGGATTTGTGATTATATCTCTGGCAGCCTCAGCTAAACAGTATGAACTCGGGAGTAGTTACAACTATGAATATCAAGTGGGATTGGAGATGAGTGAACCCAGTCTGCCCCTCGGTCACCCTGGATATCGTTATGATAATTTTGAAGGGTCTACAGTAGGATACAGGGTCATAGGTCAGGTTCAAGTCCGTTCCGTTTGGCAAAGTGATAAGGATGAAGGGTCACTTTTACAGATTCAGGTAAAAATGCTGCAGTAAATTGTATGAATTTTGGGGTAAAAGTTCCTTGGGTCTTTTCAAGGATGAATCCCTGACTTTTTGGGGATTACTTTCCCAAATTTGTAAAACAATTTTGGATTGTTTTAGTTAATAAAACCTCAGTTACAAATAAAATCGAGGAAGGCTCCTCAACCGGATGGATTCCGGGATCATAGTTCAAATCTGGACTCGATAACCCTCCATCCCATATATGCTCAACTAAGGGAAGGGGTCCTTGGGAATATCTACTCCGTTAAAAATGATGACGTCTCTCTGGTCAACATTAAGAAAGGGATTGTCAACATTTTACAAGTGAGAGATCCCTCATAAATCTAATATGAAATGCTGCATTTATTTAGACATCCTAAAATCCTAATCAAGTAGATCGGATGAACAGAACCCTATATTTCCACAGGTTCAAACAGGAGAAGGTCAAAGGTTTGAATCCAGCCCTGCAGGGCTCTGCCAAGTGACCTTTGACACCAGACTTTCCTCCCACATAACTAAAACTGTCTCCAAAGCTTGTGATAATTCAGGAAGGGACTACCCCTTTAGAAGTCACATAAATGGGGTTCTTGGTTCTCAAGTTGAGTCTGAAATAAATGCAACAATAAATCTCTCTCGGGATTCCAGTTTTGTGGAAACGGTTGAAGTAGACGAGATCCATACAATCAGAGTAAATGCAAAACGGGAAGTGGGAGCCAAGATCCTTGCGTCTCAGAGTTTAAGATTTACAGGTAGAGATCCTTCTCTAAATACCTGATCATTTCCATCACGATTCTGCTAAATATTATGAATTATCCTTAAAAGGTACAACTTCGTCGAATAAAGTGTACAAAGCCAGTACTCTGGAACAAGTTGTGAAGGAAATAGGTAAAACGAGTGAGCTTGACTTGGTTACGGATAGCTTGGCCCCAAAACTAGAGACATTTCCAACTTGCGAACAACCTAACTGCAAATCCGTACTGTCTTTTACCATTTTAAACCTTAAAGTTCATCATCACTTGGATTTTACAGAGTTTTTTTTTACTACAAATAGTTTGAAACCCTGAGTCAATCGCTGACAGAGGAAAACATGGCTACTACTAAGATGGCCTATGGATTTGTACAAATGGTAACCAAGTTCCGGCACTCCAAAATAAATGAGATCAAACCTCTAATCAAGTCCAACCTTCGGACATTGTTAGTACCCCTTTATATAAATTACCTTAATTACCTGTTATATAGGCCGCGGCATGCGTATAAAAATGATGTTTTGATGAATGTTTAACATGTAAAGGATAGCTGCGGCTTAATTAACGAGTGCGGGCTATATACAGGGGATTGCAGTACTCTTTAAACTGGAACCAGGGTTATAATTTATTTTATGACATTTTCAGCCCCCAAATCTTAGACGTCTGTGCAGCAGCCGGAACGTATGACATCCATCAGATTGTAATGAAAGAATTAAACTTCCATTTAGAAGACGACATTTCCAAACCGGAAAGATATCTTTTGGGACTTTCACTATCTCCAAATCCCTCTCCAGAAGTTCTACAAGGTCCGACCTAATTTCCCCTTGAATTTAATAAATTATTATACCTCCCCTAGGATTAATAATTAACTCTGGAATAACTTCCCCCCCCCTTCAAATGCAGAGTTATTTAAACTGGTGAAGCGTTCAGTTCCTTCCGCAAAGCTTCAAGAGACCTTACTCCTAACGACTGCCGCAGTTGCATACACGATATCAGAAAACAATCATCTCAAACACCTTCCTCGTAGCCATCTTATCCTTGAAATAGAAGACTACCTCCTAACAGCCTTATCTTCCTGTACGGGTGAATCTGGCCCAGAATGCCGTCAACTTTATCTCCGATCATTAAAAAACCTCAAGTCAAATGCCACACTTCCAGCCATGTTTGACCTGCTTCAGACCGGAAATTCAAAAACGAGCGTCGTAGCAATGAAATCCATCCACGCTTTCTCAGACGCTCTACTTTTCAAAGACGAGTTTCGAAGAATATTGATCAAAGTTATACGTCAGTTAGGTAGGAAGTACGACTCTTCAGCGAGAACACTAGCGATTGACGTAATTCTACGGTATAAACCTACCAAACAAGAGGTCACGGACGTTCTGACATCCCTCTTGGAAAAAGTGGCTGACAAGGCTCACGCAGAAGTTGCTACATTTATGTGGAATCGACTCCAAGAGTTTGCAGTTACTAATCCCCAGTTGGAAGTTTGGGCTGAGGAAATCGTTTCTGCGAGAAGGTTAAGGGATTACCATCACTTATCACCAAGAGGGTTATCCACAGCCTTTTCTCGTACTTTTACCTCAAATCCCAGTGGAAACAGTACCTTCTCAAATGCTATTGAAATGTCGGGCAAGATTTTGAAGCGGAGCTTGTTCGATGTCATTATAAAGAGTCAGGAGGATGACCATGCTTTGCAGCTTTTGTCTGTGAGTTTTTACCCATGCAGAAGCAGGGTTTTTTTCAATAGAAAGCTAATTTTTGGGGTGTATTTTAGCTGGGAATCTTTGCCGATGGTCTTGGCTCTTTTGCCAGCGACTCGTCAAGCAGCGCTGAAGCGGAAGCGTCTACTGAGGATGAGGAGGAAGCGACCGCTGGGATGGAATTGACCCTCATGTCCGTTCAGATGAGACCGTTAGTCTTTTTCGTGGGAAAGGGTGACCTTATGGGTCTTGTCTGGTCTGGTGCAGGGTCTGAGCGAACTTCTGCCCTTCAGGTTGGTTAATTGTGACCTTTCGGGTGAGGTAAACCTCTAAAAAAAGACGCTTTAAACGCTAATGTATATTTTTTTTAGGGGAATGTAATGCTTCAGGACGATTGGAAGGTTATTCCTTTATACAATGGTTTGATTGCCGAGGTCAATATTCAAGGTGGCTTATCTTTCGATTTGGCTGGACAAATACAACTCTCCCTTTGGCACAGAACGGCTAACTCTCTTGTGGAAAATAAGTATGCCCTCCTACCTACCTCAATCTTTGAACCAAAATACTTTACAAATGAGCCCAACAGGAACATTTTTGAATTTAAAACAGGATTTTAACCTTTGACCCTTTTTCTTGACCCTGAAATCAAAAGTATTTTGTCATATAAATCTGCCTTCTACAAATATATACCTTTTGCTTTAAACTTCTTTGCAGTTTAAAAGGCATTTGTAAGAATTTAGAAAGCTTTAGAGAATTCTGGTCAAAACTCAAAACTGTTAAGTTCGATAAAGTATTTTCTGCGGTTATCTGTGCTTATCATCCATATATTATTTATTACGATAAGTTGACTGTGTTCTAGGGCCGGATTAGTGCTTCAAAGCGTCGTCCGAGCAGACACCTCCTTCGTCCGGAGTCGAATTGACTACACAATAGCAGCAGAAGCAAACCTTCATTTCACCTCCGATATTAATTTCTACCAAGGAGTCGTCATGTGTTTGAAACTGACCCAGCCCGAGTTTAAAGTCAGGTCAGAAGGTCTTCTTTACCTTATCAAACTACAGCTTTCCAGTTACGCAGTTTTTTTTATATATATTTTTTTTGAAACTTTCCATAAATAGACAAAATATCCACAAGACGGAAAGGATACCTGGAAGTAAACACAAACTAAGGAAAGCCAAGTATAAGACCATACTCGTTCCAGGACTTACTTACGCCCTCAACAAGAAAAACTCTCACCTCTGCAGTTTAATGTACAAAGATGAATTATAAAACCACACCCCCTCAAACCAACCCAGGAGATAATCAACCCTTTTACAATGTAATACATTTTTAAGACCTTTATTGGATTATAATTCAGAGGGTTTTGCAACCCAAAAGCCAACTTTAGAAGTAGCACCATGCAATTGTTATTTTTAAGGTGGGATTGTTGTGAGTAGGGAAGGGCTTGAATTTGTGATTCCAAATCTTCTTAATATCTTAATTCATGTGATAATTTAATGTAGGGGATGCTATATATGTGTTTGTTTTACTGAACACGCTTAATTAATTACTCTTGGTCATTAAAGTTAATAGATATATAGAATATTATATATTAATGATAGGGTTAAAGTAGTTTGCTCAACTTTATAACCAACTAGAATAGACAGTTGGTCCGTGCAAGCGTCTAGTGTTTAAAGGGCTAATCTCTACGATGAATTAATAAAAGTACGAAAATATAATTCCACCATCATTCCAACAAATCTCTCAAGTTTTTTAGGTATTAAGTTCGGAATTATCAACAAATTATCTTTGCTTCGCAAGGTAAAGGTTTCTTTGAAGGATTTTTATGAAATAAAGTAGCCAAAAGGAAATACGAAGCCCGTTCACTTGGGTCGGTAAAAGTCAAGGTTATGGGCATTTATTTTGGTTAATGAATTAAAATGTATTTAATTGAGGTTTAAAAACACATTGTTAAACCCAGCGAGGTTCAGGTTGATGAATTCATCGTTTGTTATTTTCTGATAAGAAGGGATAATCTGTCATTCGTCTGATTGATTGAAAAACAATGCCATAATAACTGGGTTTAATATTATATGTCACAGGGATTCATGGGTAGAAACGGTCGCATAGTTAAAAATTGTAAAATGGTATAACCATTCTTTATAACACGGTAATACCGTATTGTCTCGTATAGTGCCCTCCCTCGAATAGTTTCCCCTCTCGAATAGTGTCCTCTCTGGAATAGTGTCACCTCTCGAATAGTGCCCCCTTTCGAATAGTGTCCCCCTTAATTACAATTAATAAGCCCGATACACTATTCGAGACAATACGGTATGTTAAACTGCGCTACACCCTGAATCTGAATAAATGATAAGATATGAGGATGATAAGATAGATAATTCAATCAAGAATCACACCCTTGATTTGCCAATTTATAATCTTAAAACTCCAAGGTACTAGAGCGTCAACTGAGGCTCAGGTTGCATATGCTTATCCTTCCTCCTGCTTATTCACGGATAACCAATTTAAGCGTTGTTTTTCCATATTAAATTAATATAAAAATGGTGAAAGCGTCGGAAGTGGATTGGGAGGACTACCTCGTATTTGCCGTCGTTCTCGCCATTTCCACCTCCATTGGAATCTTTTACGGATGTTTTGGAAGCAAACAGAAATCCACTAAAGAATATTTATTGGCTGATCGAAATATGTCATCAATTCCCGTAGCTCTGTCAATGATTTGCAGGTTTTTTATTCATAAAAATAAATGTATACGACTTTAAAAAGAAAGTAACGTTAATTTAGAGAGCGTCATATGGATTTTTGTTCCTTGACAAACAGCGCAGTGTCAGCGATAACCCTGATAGCCAACCCGGTTGAGATTTACCTCTACGGACTCCAATATTTGATGGTTATCTTGTCATTTATTCCCTTCAATCTAAGTCTGGCTTATCTTTACATCCCCGTCTATTTCAACCTGGATGTCAAATCCGCCTACGAGGTATGCAACCACTGGCTAAAAATGTGTATGAAATGATGAAAAACATGGAAATAGTTTTGCAATTTTAAAAACTGTACAGTTTATAGAAATACGGTTCAATCACACGGTCCGAATGTTCGTGTCCGTCTTGGCCGTTGTCCATGTCGTAAGTTGGATCAAATTATGAACTATTTTTGTAATCACTCCTCTAATCTACAGTTGTCTCGAGTAGAGGCCCGGGCTTCTAATTAATTTTTCAGTTAAGGGGGGATTAATAGTAATTAAGGGGGCCGCTATTTGAGAGGGGCCACTATTCGAGACAATACGGTAATCAATAAGGATTAAATGCATAAAGAACATGACGTTTTCTGAAGGTGATAAGCATGGCTATTGCTATTTATGCTCCGTCTCTCGCCATTGAACAAGGTACCCTACAACATTCAATGCCAAAATTGACCTTAAACCTTTAGCTAACTAACCTTTGACCCTTATAGTGACCGGGGTCAGCGTGGACATAACGACCTTTGTGATTTATGCCGTCTGCATCTTCTACTCTGCCGTGGTAATTTAAAATATGAAAGCTTATAAAAGGTCATAAGGACGAGGCATAAAAAAGCCCACACAGTTTATGACCTTTTTCTCCATGATTTTAGGGAGGATTGAAGGGTGTTTTATGGGCAGATGTATTCCAAGCAGGGATAATGCTCCTGAGTCTAGCAGTTATTGCTGGGAAGGGTGTATCTGAAGTTGGAGGTTTAAGCGTCGTTTGGCAAACAGCTCACAACTACGATAGATTAAAAGTTCTCAAGTAAATAAATCCTCAACAAACTTTGTTTTTTTTTAATACTTTCAAAAATAAAATAGGAAAGCATAATTTCCGTAGTTTCGATCCCGATCCGAGGACAAGACATACGATTTGGACTTGCATAATAGCAGGCTACTTTTTCTGGATACCGTCATATGCAGCCACGCAGCTTCAAGTCCAGCGTTTCCTATCCATGCCTACTATGTCAAGGGTCAAAAGGTTTCGAAAAAAAGAATACATATATTTATGTTCAAGTTTTTGCCTTAAGTTTCTGAGGAATATTATCCTGTTTTATTTTAGAGCCCTGATAATAAATTTCTGTGGGCTGATAGTAATCGTGGGTCTGTGCTTTTTCACTGGACTTGTCATCTTCGCCAAATTCCATGACTGTGACCCTATTACTACTGAAGTATGTGTTTAACAGACCCTACGCATTGGGACCATAGTGCTACGGGTCAAAACCTAGACCCTATAGGCCTTCCAATGTAAATAACCCTCGTCCATATGCCGCCCTCGTTAATTATGCCGCACGCCTATCCTGTACATGTTAAGAGGGGTATTTATCCCATGTTAAACATGCTTCAATGCATCTTTTTTATCTATAGTAGCCGCGGCATATGGGCGAGGATTTAGGTTAAAGTCGCATTTAGAATAATTTCATCGTTTGCAGGAAATTGACAAGACGGATCAGCTAGTGCCACTATTTGTTTCGAAGGTTTCGAATGGGATTCCAGGTCTCTTGGGTTTATTTATAGCTGGACTTACTTGTGCTAGTATGAGGTCAGTAAAGTGCACCTTTCTCTGGGAATTAAGTTGACCCTAAAGTCCAGAAATAGTAGGGGTCCTTAAAAGGTCAAGGTCACCCAGTTTGGGGACATGTTAAGGATTTTAAATGCTCATGTCATAAGTTCATAATTCACAGTTCCTTATCAAGCGGTCTGACAGCATTGGCATCCATTACTACCTATGATTATGTGGACAAATTGTTCCCAAACTTGACGGATGCAAGACTATCCCTTATCTCAAAATTTAACACCTTCTTCCTGGGAATGGTCTCCTATGGCTTTGTCTTCGTGATTAAAAACATGGGCAGCATACTTCCCGTAATATTCTGACCTTTTATTCAGTTTAAAATCCTAAGTTTGGAATATGTTCCTACGAATAATAATAATAATAATAATAATAATAATAATATTACACGCTCATTTCTTTCCAGGCTACCAGCTCATTTCTTGGCGTAATGCTTGGACCAACGCTCGGTATTTTCTCCCTTGGCATGATGTTTCCCTGGGCCAACTCCCGTGTAAAACAACTAAAAATAAACTACCGAATTTCCCAAAATAATCCCCCTGGGGGAATTATCATTTCGAAGGAAAATTGGAAATAATATTCACATGGAAAGGGCCTTATACCGGTGGTGGTGGGGAATTGTTTCGGGAAATACGGTATAAAATGTCGATTTATTAAGAATAAAACATGAAACTTTTGGGGTGATTTCCAGGGTTCGTTGTGTGGGATGATAGCAACTTTAGCCATAATGGTGACCTTCGTTGTAGGGAATAACTTGAGGTCATCGGATCTGCCGGATCAGCGTCTCCCTCGATCTACAGCCGGATGTACGGATTTTAATGGAACGCTTCCAGTCGCTGGAGAACTTTACTCAAATGTGGACTGGAAGGACCAGGGGGATTCCCTTTTGCTACGAATCTTGTCCATGTCCTACATGTGGTATTCCGGGCTAGGTTGTGCCCTATGCGTATTTCTGGGTTTAATCTTTAGTCTAGTTTTAAACAGATTTAGTTATCAAGATGGAACAAGTCGTAAGCTAATTGATAAGCGATGCATCAGTCCTCCTATTCTGGGACTTTTACTCAAAATGTGCCCAGATCATTTAGAACATTGGGTAGATTTACACCCGCAAATGCCAGATAAAGGACAGCTTGATATTGTTACGGATTTAAAATTTACAGTAGGTTCTGTTGCTACTAAAATGTAAATAAATCTAGTTTCGAAACTGCAAATATGCATTAATTAGATTATTTGCTGGACTTGCATGATCTCTTGACAAAAGGGATTAATAACTAAACCAAAAATTTTTACAGGGCAGGATACTTTAATTCTCTATCACGAATATTGGACATTAATCAACAGATTTTTGATATATTGAATAACTATATAGATAGGAGGATATCACTTGGACATATTAAGTACTAATTATAATAAGGGTATAGTATTATTATAAAATAAGGCTCCGATTCTGGACGTGTCTTCGGTATAGTTGAATTTACATTATTTTACAAAAGCCGTAGTAATATATTTTTGTTTTACTCCTTCACAGCTCATACTTCTACTTTACGGTTTCTTAAATCCTGAAAATGTACACAAAATTATAAACATTTTAAAACTTTTACATCGCAAAATCGACAAATCCCGTATTTACCGTTTTAGTTCCCCTAGGGCTTTATTACTTCGAAGGGAAAATTAGAAATTCTATTAACATGGAAAAGATAGGAGTTATAACATGGCAAAGTAGAGGGGAATTATTCCGGAGGAGGAATAAAAACGGGAAATACGGTACTTCAGTAAACTCCACAGATTTAGATTAACTTACTTACTTTTTATAAAATATCATGCTGCGAAATTGAGATCGTTTATGGACAGGGGAATGGATTAAAAGCGTATAATGAATGATGACTGGTCTACTTTAGGTATTTATAATAACAAAACAATTATCCGTCCTGTTTCACCCAAACTTTTGGCCTAGAGAACGTTTTCATCCCTTCTTCAAGACGAGTAAGCTGTTTCTCGAGGTCAGCCTTGTGCTCACGAACCCGTATCGTGTCGATTCTTATTGGAATTCGATTCAGTTCCGCTATTAGCACGTCGTAATCTGCAAAAAGATAATTTATTCTAATTAACCTGAATCCAAATCACGAATGAATAATCATTATCTTGTCAATCAACTGTCCAAATCATCTAAATAAAGAAACCTACTTTTCTTAAAGGTTCTCAGATTTTCAATCCGTTCATCTTCCGAAAGAAGAACATATCCGGGAGGAACGTTAGCGTTTCTCTTTGCTTCAACTTTGGCATTTTCCTCCAATCTCCATTCCTCTTGACGTTGCTTTAAGTATCTATAAAAATCAATATAATATGATCATGACGAAACTCAATAAATCCAGATCCTCGCTTTTAAAGCGTTCGTCAACAAGATTAGCTTGTTACGGAAGACAGAAAAATAACAAAAATGTACAATCAATTTACTTAGGGACTGTTCCAAGGGAGTGAGGCAAGTCCCCGGCACCATTTCTACCTTGTACTCCATTGCTAAGCTTAGAATTCTCTCTCCCGATTTGTGCGTATTTGTTCCCATCCTTAATGTCCAAACCCTTGATACCGGATTCGAGGTCGTTGCCGGTGATTATGTTAAAACTTTGGCTACTTCTATTTCTCAAAGGATTGCACAACTTCCCCAGAGGAACCTCATTGTCCATGTTGTTTCTGTTATTGGAATTATTATTAGATCCAGCGGCCACAGTAAAGAAACTTCTAGGCTTGGGGTTGACATCTCCTCGTCTTTGCTCCTGCTGCGGATTTATGATCTCATCCTCTCCAAAACTCAGACTGCGGTATCGAAAAGGTTGCGGAGCTCCTGAATTAATAATCCTCGTTTCTTCCGTATTGCACCCCCGCGACGTCCTCGAAGAGTTTGACCGTCCGCTGTCTAAAGTCTTGTCTCCGTTGGTGACCTGCTCTGGAGCACATATTCCGTCACAAGGGAGATACTCCACACGGTGGCAATGCTTTGGCTGGGGATACTGCTCCGTGGATTCGTCCCCTCCTCCATAAAATCCTCCACCGTTTGACACGTAAGGCGGCTGCTGCTGTTGCTGCTGGTAATGTAGACTTTGAATCTGCCCATTGAAAATATTCGGAGCGGCGTCTCCAGCACTTCTAAACTTGTAAATCGACTCATCTGGGGGATCAGGACGGAGTATTCTAACCCCTTGGAAGTCTGGCTGACTTTGTGAAGGCCGAAGATTATTAGACATGGAAGGATTCGAACGCTGATGTTGATATCCATTAGGAACTCCTGCACTGGTCGAAATATCTTTGCGGGGTTGAGCTCGAAGCATTGATGAAGGTGCATTGACTCCGGCACGGGCGTTCATTGTTCTCAAATCTACCGAACTCCTTGACAGTCTGCGAGGCCCTCCTGCTATAAATAATAGTTGCGAGTTAACGTTTGAAGTAAACTATCAAAGTCATAAAAACTGTCACCAAGTAATACCATTATTAATTGTACTGCCACTGCCTCGGAAATTAGCACTTTCAGGAGAGTTTTGAAATCGTCCTTGACACGAAACACCTGGACCTCCTTGGCCTGGATGACCCTGTCGACCTGCTTGAGCTTGAGAAGAGAAAAAGGACTCCTGTGCGTTTGATTGTGCTAGACTCTAAAGAAAAACCCATTTAAATAAATAAAGCCAGGATCTTGCCTTCACTTTAGGCCTTATTAATGATATTTTAGTACAAAACGAACCTTAAGAGACGCTCCGGCTCCAACTTTGGACTGTATATGAGCATATTTAGTATTTTTAGTTACACCCGGGATAAAGTTGGCTTTGAGGGGGGCTCCGCGCTTTTTCTGACCTTCCGCAGCGATGCTCTTCAGCCTTCTGTAGTTTTCTGGTCTATGATCCTTCTCAGGAACCGGAACTTTACGGCATCAAATAACAACATTAAGAACAGAATACTCTAGGGTCAAGGGCGCGCTTAGGTCATGCATACGCTTAGGTCAAGGGCGCGCTTAGGTCATGCATACGCTTAGGTCAAGGGCGCGCTTAGGTCATGCATACGCTTAAGTCAAGGGCGCGCTTAGGTCATGCATACGCTTAGGTCAAGGGCGCGCTTAGGTCACGGGCGCGCTTAGATCAATATTGCGCGCTTAGCTCATGCATGCGTATAGGTCATGGGCACGCTTAGGTCAAGGTTGCACGCTTAGGTCATGTCTACGAACGACTACGACCTACACAATTAACTGTAAAAAAAACAGGATAAAAATAGTTGGACTGAAGATACAACTGTAGTTACACCTTACACACAGCCCAGTGATTTAGATAGGTAATCTTTCCAACTGTGTGTAACTACAGTTGTATCTTCAGTCCAACTAGGATAAAAAGGCCTACCTTTCCAAAAAAACGGCGGTGGTGACAATTTCCTTCCATTACGACTCATCTTTGAATTTGTAACCTTTGAACTTTCAGCGTTTTAAAGCGTTTTCCACTTAGATAAATTCACCCTCCTTTTTACACGTTGCAAATGCACATGTTAATTTGGGATTTGGAATGTCAACTTCACGGTTTTGCTACTTCGGCTTTCGGCACTCCAAAAATTCTAATACTTTTACGGCGCAGATTGCCTAAATATATTGGTCACAAAACCCTTTGACCTTTGACCTAAACTTTCGAAAAGACGCTGAATAAAATTGATAGAAGAATGGGATAATTTTTAGCGAGAGAGAGATTGCAAAAATGTTGATAGAGAATTGAGTCGAGTGGAAATATTCCCACTGTTTTTTTTCTAGACGGGGAGACGGTTGCACATGGCTACGGACCTTTTCTATGCTTTACTCTTCCCGATCGTTAGCCCGTTACCATGGTTATCCACATGTCACAACATAAGGATAAGGCATCATGTCATGTCATGTCATGTCAGTATGGTTCCGGTCATTACTAATACTAACTGGCAGCAACATTTATTCCTTATCTTCGGATAAGCAATGCGATGCACGATGACTATTAAATAAAACATATATCTAATGCCCTACCGCGGTTATCCACCTCTCACAAGAAAAAGATAAGCGATAAGACTCGTCATCCGTGGCATCATGTCATGTCAGTATAGTTCCGGTCATTACTACAAGTGGCAGTAACATTTCCTTATCTTCGGATAAGCAATGCGATGCACGATGATTAAATAAAACATTTATGTAATACCCTAACGCCTCTCTACAGAGTGAACTTTGACCTAGAACCCTTTAGGTCAGAGTTGACCGGCTAGGATCCTCTCACTTTTAATCCTTTACATGCAAAAGTCACCCATATATTGGGTAATAAATGGCCTTGATGAATGAGGCTTATTAAATAAACCACGTTGAGGTTGGTTTTGTTATTACAATTTTATTATACTAATTATTAATTAACAATATACAGAAACGCTTTGCAAGCTAAAAATCTCATATTAATAAACAATAAATAACGTTAAAGCGATATTCAATGCTATGCAAGATGGTTTAGTGTATTTGCATTTGCATACTTGGGAGGATTAATCAAGCAAAGAATTTAAAACTGGGAAAGTATAGAAGTAATTAAAGAATACTGCTTCCATACCAGCGGAGAAGGTTTCCATAGTATATAACGTACATAAGTATGCTGTGCTATCGTTAGTTTAATTATTAATGAATAATACAAGGACTCAGATGAGCAATTGGCGAAAATACAGCTCAGAATATAGGTAACTTTTTTGCGATTAAATCTATTGGAAGATTAAGTTAAAGGTTTATATTTTTGGAACTTTGAGCACATGCATCACCCACCGAATCATCCCCTTTTCTTTAACAAATACACAGTTTTAGTTACAATTCTTTCAACATTTATACTTGACTTGAATCTCAAAGAAGAAAAATGGATAACTGTATTGCATCCTTCTCCTACCGCACTGTAGTATTCAGTCCGCAGAATGATCAGAGTTAATTGCTACTATCCGCTCCCCTATTTGCCTGTCGTTTTTGCAAAGCTTGTTCCAACTCTTTCTTTATATCGGACTTTTGTTGCTGGTCCGACAGTTTGTTGATGGACCTAAGCCCGTTAACAATGTCCTTGGTCTTCCCAAAGTAAATTTCGTTCAAAGTTGACCTAATCTTGTTCTCCATATCTTCAACCATCCGACCGATGTTTGCAATGTGCGGAGAGGTATCGCTCAGAGCGCAGTCTTGTTCCATTTGACGTGTCAGACTTCCTCCAAGATTCATCGTCCCTGAACCCGATTTTGTCGTCTGAAGCCACAACATTGCAGTGGAAGTTAGCTTGTAATGAGCCGAACGTCCTGTACTCTTCTCAACAACTTCTACAACGTGGATCGAGTCCCAACATCCCTTAATCTTTTTTGATCCGTCACCAGCCTTTTTTATAAGTATTACTCCTAAAAAAACAAACAAAAAACAAATTCATTAACATCTCCACTGCACAATCTATCCTCATTAGTAAATACACAGACTAGTAAATACCTGCAAACCCATGTTCAAGATCCCAAAGGTACACGGAAGAGACGCCGCCCTCAAAGTACATTTCTCGATACTGTTCAAACGCAGCGTTAGCATCTACCTCTTGTTTTCTTAGTCGTTCTGAAGGCATAGCTCCGTCTTCCAGGGGAGGGTCATAGATATTCGACCACGGGGACCTCCAACAAAAACACAATCACATAAGTAACCCAACACTGACGCTGGCGCTGCGACGCTGGCGCTGCGACGCTGGCGCTGCGACGCTGGCGCTGCGACGCTATTGAGTGTAACCACCTACCTGTACGAATCCCCATCTCTATTATAATCACAAAGAAGATAGTCCTTGCCGACTTGCTTGTCCCTGGCTATTTTGAGCGGCTGGTCGACAGAGGATAGGAGGTCTTCGCAAAGACTAGGCACAAGGTCAATCAGGTCACTCAGGTTCTTCTCGATCTGTTGCGGGGGCAGGCGGCGCATCAAGTCCAATGCACAATCCAACTGCTGCTCCGACTACACAAGTAAACAACAAAATAAGTAAGAATTTGCAAAAAAAACGTGCTAAAAACTCCTCAATTTTTAATTCCATAGCTCTAGATAACGTCACACGTCCAACCCAGAGTCGGACAAGTCACAACCTCACAACTGTCACTCATTTTTCAAGTTTATAATTTTTATTTTTATTTTTTTACCATTTTTCGAAAAAGAAGAACCAGGAAATTGAGGAAATAAAAAAACGTCAGCCTCAGCAAAGCTCGGAAAGGAACAAAGGTAACCTATTCCACCCGTAAGTTTCAAAATCTAACTTTTTAAAACAAAAATAGTAATTGTAAACTTTTATTCTGTTTTGTTTTTGGGGTCTGCCTTGTCAAAAAACATGATCAACTTCCGCTCTTTTGAATTTTGGCTGTTGAGCTGACTCAATGTTGGGTTTAACGTAGAAAATCAATAGAGTCCTCTCTCTCTCTCTCCTCTCTTTCTTTTTAAAGGCTTAAATTAATAGACGAGAGGACCGTTACTTTTTACGGGGCTGGTCATAAATTACATTATGTAAATAATAAATATTGGAAAAATTCCGTTCCATAAGCCCAACTTATTGTTGGAGGAGCAATAAAGTTGTTTTTTAAATCAAATCGAATATGAAAATATTAAAACCCTTCAATTTTAAATTTATGACCAATTCAACAAGTCGGAAAATTCTCAATATACTATAGTTTTAACTTTAAAAAAATAAAAATATAGTGTATTAAATTAAATTATTGACTCCATTTTGTAAATTATTTATGTTTGTAATGAAATAAAAGTATGAAATTAGCCTTTGTCCGGTTCGGATACTTAAACTGATTTTTGGATAAACCAAATCTAATAATTCCAGAAATAATCTTAATAGTTCTTGCTCGCAGATTTCAACTCCCCTCTAAAATAACATCTTTCTACGTTAATTTTCATTTTTATCTTTAAATTTCTACGTTAATTTTCATTATCTTTAATTTTCTACGTTAAAAACTTAAATTCATTCTATCTTTTGCGTTAGTTTTTATTTAAAATACAAATCAAACCTATCATGTATGTGTAATACCGTTTTTAAAACGCATTTCCCTTTTTAATTCCCCTGGGGCTTAATTAATACTTCAAAGGAAAAAAAATAGTTATGTAACAAGATAATACGATGTGGTGATCTCGTTTGAGGAACAAGCTAAGACCTGGACGACTACAAGATAGAACTTATGATAAACCGGAGGGGTAATTATTCAGGGGGAGGGGAAATACAGTTGCTGAGGTATTAACATCAGCAGACTTCAGCAAGAAATACAGTAGATGGTGATTAAACCGGAGGGGTAATTATTCAAGGGGGAGTAATTAAAAGGGGAAATACATTAGATGGTGATTAAACCGGAGGGGTAATTATTCAAGGGGGAGTAATTAAAAGGGGAAATACAGTAGATGGTTTGATTTAGGAACAGCCCTTCAAAGTAGGCGTACCCAATTCAGACTTCCTCATTCGTTGTGGGAAAACGGAGGGAAGGAAAAGAAAACAGAGTTGACCGTTGGTTTTTTTTAAATAAAGAATCTCTCTTCTTCTAAAAATGATTTCAGTTTATTCCAGAAAAGCGACCGAGAAAAATTAATTTCATAAACCCCAACATTATATTTCCAACTTTTTACCCTAATTTATTTGGATTTTATTGAAATTCCTACTTTAATAATAATTCCAGTTTTATAAAAAGATATATTTAATCCCCAACTTTTAATTAATTTTCATTTATAATTGTGTGTTTCTGTTTGTGTAGTAAAAGTAATCCAGAGAGAGAGGTTGAGGTTATATCAACATGTCTTTTGACAAAGCACCCATAAAAAGATTTAATGAAGAAATAGGTATATTTTATTTATTAATATTTATAATACCCCATTGTTTGGGGAATTAAATAGTGTCCTCCCCTCAATAATTTCCCCCTTTCTTAATTACTATTATTAACCAGTTAAAAGCCCCATTTAAGCAGGTTAAATTTGACTCCCTAAAAACTTTTAAAATAAATTAGTGTCCCAGGACGGTATTTGAGTATATACGGCATTTGAGCCTTGCCAATGGGACCGTAGTTATATATTAAATTTAATTATGTATAATTGTTTTTCTAGGCTGTGCCCCACCCCCAACCAAATACGATCCAAAGTATGCGGAAAAGGAGGGGAGAGGGCCCTCATTTGATGGGTACAGTGGACGACAAATGGAAGTTAAACCTGAAGGAGAGTTTCTAATTCCGACCACACCCACACCCTCAAGGGGAAGAAAACACTACAAGATTACTCCACAAGGTTCACGGTCCAGCTCAGTTTATTCCTCAACCGAGAGTCTTACAGGGTCATCCTCCTCCACCTGCCTCTTTACTCGGCCACGAGCTTCATCTGCTGCAACTAAACCCATAAACTATATTCATCAGCACGAACTTTCCGTTGAAAAAGCAGCCAAGGCTGAAGCTGAAGCTTTAGCATCCAATAACTATAAATTAGTTGAAGATCTCCAGGTGAAGTTGGATGAGCAGATTTCAATTCATCAGCAGGAACTTTCCATTGAAAAAGCAGCCAAGGCGGAAGCTGAAGCTTTAGCATCCAACAACTATAAATTAGTTG
>JAQFZX010001397.1:0-30582 GCA_034682405.1 Hydroisotoma schaefferi | reverse complement strand
GGGGTAATTGCTTTACTCATATACGTGTGTTTTGGGGGGTAATTGCTTTACTCATATACGTGTGTTTTGGGGGGTAATTGCTTTACTCATATACGTGTGTTTTGGGGGGTAATTGCTTTACTCATATACGTGTGTTTTGGGGGGTAATTGCTTTACTCATATACGTGTGTTTTGGGGGGTAACTGCTTTACTCATATACGTGTGTTTTGGGGGGTAACTGCTTTACTCATATACGTGTGTTTTGGGGGGTACCAGAGAGTACAATGTAGAAGACATTTGGTGCAACCACGAGGGGGTAACAAGGGGTACAAGCTACATTGGGAAGGGCATGACTGAGCGGAGCCATCTTTACAAGTATAAGACAGTCTTTCGAAAATTCAAGGGGTACATCGCAGTGCCAGCGGGTACAATATAGAATGTACCTACTTTCGTACCCCCTCAGTTCGCCTACAAAAGCATCATTGCTTCCAGCTTCCTCCTAGTCTTGTAACGAGAACCATCGGTAGGAAGGAGCATTGAATGGAGGCGGGATTGGATTTACTCAAATAGTTGTTGTAAGTTAACAGCAGTTTCAGTTCAAGAAATTGGGCAAATAACTAAAAACAAAAGGTCAGAGTTTAATAATTTAATCGAATTTGTTTGTAATTCGAGTGGCTAACTTCCTTAGTAGAGTTAAGCAGGGTCGTGGAAAGGTCAGAGGTCAGAGGATAAAAGAAATGGGGAAAAAGAAGAGTAAGAGGAAGCCCCCTACAAAAGTGAAAGCTATTGAGCCCCTCGAGACACAATTTAACTGCCCTTTTTGCAACCATGAGAGGAGCTGTGAAGTTAAAATGTATTAATATTAGCAGTTTTAAATTGTCGGGAAGTAATGCCAAATATGTCTGAAATTACGGGTTTATCTCTCAATTCAAAACTTTTTTTAATTTTTAGGGATAAGACCAGAAACACTGGAAGGATAACCTGTCGTGTTTGTATGGAATGTTTCCAAACGCAAATCAACTACTTATCTGAACCAATCGACGTCTATAATGACTGGATAGATGCGTGTGAGACGGCCAATTAGTTTAGACAGATTAGAAATAAGAACAGCTTTTGATATGATTAGACAGATTATTTGTTCATATTTTAACCAAGTGTTGTACATAATACTGATTGAGGTGATGGGTTTTGGAACTATGAAGAGACTGCCAATTCATTTCATCAAAAATAAAAAAATAAACGTTTGCATTTAAAGGGTTTATTTAAACAACTACCGTATTTCTTATTTTAATCCCTCCCTGGTTGGTACAGTTATGGTTTGAAATAATAAAGGCAACGCCAGAATAATTGTTCATAAACGTCTTATTTGCATGGTTTTTATGAGAGAATCATCTTCAACATGGGGAGTTAATTTATTGCCAGTTAGTTTCTTCAATTGACGAGACTAAAATATTTCTATACAGTTGAAGTTATTCTTAACTTTCATACGATAATTGGTGTCTGAAGGGCAATAAAATAACTATATAGTTTCACCAAAATACTTTCGGGAAGTCTTCATTAACTTGTAAAGCAATGTAGAGGGAAATCACCACTGAAAGCAGCAAAAGATGTGGTAAAAACTTGAAGTTAATTTTGAAATATTAACGCCCTGCCCCTCCCCCTCCCCTAGAATAGCTGGGTCAGGACAAATTCCCCAATGGCAAATTGGAGGTTGAAGTTGAACTAATAACTGAATTAATAAACTCCTCCCACGCACAGTTATTAATTCGGGAAGTACGGAATATATAATGTCATCTATTCTATACTTTGATTCACTAAAGTTTCCCAATTCATACATAATGATAATGATGTATCTAAATACGTAGAAGATATTTTTATACGGTCTTCTCAGAAACATACTTAAGTTCAAGTTCAACTTAAAGTTACGTTTGGAAAATGTTTTTTTACCGTTGTAGAATATTGAACTGACCATAAATTTTTAACGGATAGGGAATTACAGACTGCAGAATGAGATGTTGTGCAGCAGCAGCAGCAGAATGTATAAATGATGGGGACAAAGAGCCAGAAAAACCATCTTCCTGTAAATAGAACCAATAAGAACAGACGTAGCGCTGAGGCTGATTCATTTCCACTTTCGTCGTATTTTGCAATCACTTTCATATTCATTTCATACTCATAATTTTAATATGGTAAGTGGTTTCACTTAATGTGAATATTAAATTAATAAAATCAGTATCCATTTCCGTAAAAATTCACCAGGTTTTCATTCAAACGAAAACCTCCATCGTGTAGGAAAAACGGCTAAATATTTAATAACTTATGCCCGACGATGGATGGTCGTAAGGGACAAAATACAATAGAAAAACTGAACTTAATTACAGGGAAATAAATTTGTAGGAATTATTTGCTAACATTTTTCTCGAACGTACGGTAGCGGTTGAGATTAATTTATGTTAAGGAAAAATCCTAAGGAAGAGAAGGGGTCTTAAAAACGATGAAACGGTATTACCCTAAATCCTCGCTCAGACACCGCGGGTTATATATATAAAAAGAGGTGTTTGAAGCATGTCAAACATCCGGAAGAGATGCCTCTTTTAACATCCAAAGGATAGGCGTGCGGTGTAATTAACGAGGGCGGTGTATCGTGTATGGGCGAAGATTTAGGGTATACCGAAAGTCACTGTACGATAACGGTAGCAAGGATTAATTTCATAATATGGCATAATTTGTGGTACTTACGTGCCTATTCACTGAAAGCGAGAGTAACTAACAGTAAAAGTTTAGATTAGATATGAAATGAGTTGAAGGTGAGAAGGTCGAGGAATCATCAAGGGTACCTGTTTACTTATGGGATATTTAAAGGTTTCGAAGGTCGAGGCATAACTAGTTGGACTGAAGATACAACTGTAGTAGTTGTATCTTCAGTCCAACTAAGGCATAACCTTGTGATCACTGGAAAAAGGGTAATGCCTTCCCTTAGTTTTGTTGAAAGAAGGTCATAACTTGGTAAACATCAGTTCTAAAATTACTTATTTTTGGAGTCAAGGAAACGATGCTGTTTGTATGAATAGTTGAATGGGAAACCACCTTTTTCAGAGTCCTAAATAAATAGTAAATCGGTCTGCGTTTCATTCACTCAATCGAGAAATCACCCAAAACTCAAGTGCCGGCTTTAGTATTATTTTATTCTTGCTATCATTTTCAATGAGAAATATCAGAAATAAAGTTTACATTTAAAAATATATATTTCAGGAAACGAGATTCGGAGTAATTGATGAACCGGTTTTGTGTGACTGCAATTTCAAAATTGTATTTATTACTGACTGAGGATGGGGAAATACTATGAAACTTCAGCGTCGTTCCAATACACTTGGGACCAACTGGCTAGAGGATTTTGGAAAAGATATCCAAATCCGTATAGGTAAATTATTTAACGGATTCTTTAAATGAGTGTAAATGTTGTTTTGTTTTGATACGAAATATGTATGGATTTTCAGCTCCCACGTTCTAACGGAGGATACGATATTCCGGGATATTAGAGGGGACTCTTTGTACACACAAAGGATCCTGACTAAGACAAACAGGGTACCGAAATGGGGACAGGCTTTGATGAAATCCAGCGTTGTTTCAATCTTCGAAGAGTCTTACGTAAATCCGAAGGAAAAAACCATCACGACGTACACTCGAAACATTGGATTCAACAAAATCATGGTAAAGTATAACAAAGGTGTTTGAGAGGGATTATGTGGTGTGGTGAATTGTCATTTTTATCATATAAGTTCATTATTTTCTTTTAGAATGTTGTGGAGAAAGTTGTATATTCCTCTGACCCTGAAAATCCTAATCAAATGATAGCTAGCAGAGCGGCATGGATTGATTCACAGTTGTTCGGATTTCGCAGAGCTATTGAAGGGTTTGGTATTGAAAAGTTCCGGAAACAATGTCATCAAACTGTACTGGGATTTAACTATGTACTGAACCAACTGTATCCATCTGGGTCAGAAGGGAGTAGGATAGATCAAGACTTATCGACATCTTCACGGTTGGGCGAGACGACGGGGAAGATTAAACAAACGGCTCGAAGAGCTAGTGAGTTGGCTAAGGAGAGAGCAGGATCCATGGGGTCTGTCTACGCTGCAAGTGATGATCAAACAAATGAATCCTAAAAACGCCTGGTTAATAAATGGATCCGACGTCTACTATGTTAATATGAATATGTTAATCAAAAATCTGTCTTTTATACAAAATAAGTAGCTATGTACCAAGTGTGTGTTCGAAAAATGATGCTCTCGTCCTAGCGCCTCACAATTAAATATTTGTGTGGCAGTCAAGCCAAAAACATTCTCAGTGTGGGACCAAAAGCATTTAAACTTATCCATTTCAGATGCTGTAAAACATTCTAAAACTGTAACTCTAGAATAGAACAATAAACCGAAAGTAAAAATCGCATAGTAATAAATAAATCTTGTAGTGTACTAAATGCCTTGTTATTTGTTTAATACACCATTCGAAGCCTATCTTCAGTTTACATACGCTCGTGCATCCTGAACAATGTAACTTTTCCACGCCATATGCAAATGAGCAAAGTTTTGGTAAGCGAATGTAACCCTGGTTTCTATACAGGAGATCGAGACCGTTGGATTCATAAATCTATTTTGATTTATCTCAAGGCAGTTTGCATTATCATTAGGATTGATTAATTTCTTTAAAAGCGTTAACCAGTAGTAGAAAACATGGGTAAAACATCGTATGAGAAATAAATAATTTTAACTTTCATCTTCTGTTAAAACTGAAATTCCGTGTGGCCGTGTCCTACTTATTATAGCTGACAACTGTACACTTTACAAATTTTTAGACAATGTCAAGATAATACAAGAAGATATGAAGTTTCTAACCTAAAGAGGGATGGCCTAGCGAAGTAAGGTAGGGTATGAAGAATTACTGCATTTCCTGTTTTAATTCCCCTGGGGCTTTAATACTTCAAAAGGAAAATTAGAAATTCTATTAACATGGACAAGATAGGACTTATAACATGGAAAGATAGGGGGACATTAAACCGGAGGAGGAATTATTCCGGGGAAGGAATTAAAACGGGAAATACGGTAATTGTAAAAAAACTTAGCTCTTAAACGTTTTGGGACGCTTTTTCTGCTAATTGTATCCCAGCAGTCAACGGATACCAGCTTAGCGTTGAAGGAGGCAAAATTCGCAACATTAGTTTTCAGACCCTCAATTAATTTTTATTGTCACCTTCACGGGACCATGTTAGAGGATTTTTCGAGATTGGATCGGATGGTTCTTGATCTGGAGTTTCCAATTTTTTTTTTGTAGATAATCTGATTGTTCGGGACTTGGGACGGTTTTGATTACGGAGGTGAAGTAAAGCAATATACAGGTAACAACATAGCTTAATTTGTATTGTGATTTATTCCTTATCCGAACGTCTTGTATCTTTTATTACGATTTTATACATGTCTGCGGTGTACAGTCAACAGTTACGATTACATGGTAGTTGTATATAGCTTATAGATTAAGAAGATATTTTGGTTGATTTGTTTAGCAGAAAACTAACGTTTACTAAAATATCGAGGATAAAAAAATATTCGCGTTCTTACTTCAAGCGTTTCATACATTCCATGCCAAAGGTACGAGCTTATTGATTCTTGGTAAAAAGCTGACTTTACTTGGTACGTTATAGCTTCCTGCCCGTACATAGTACTTATTAGCAGGAGTTTTCCAATCCACTATAATTTTACTTAACACTATTCCGTTCTGAAACATATGCTTCCGAAAAATAACATTAATAAATTGGAAATATGTTTAATGTTGAAAATCGTAAATGAAAAAGACTCTATTAATCATCTAAAATAAACCATAGTCTCTCTATATTAATTTAATAAAGCTGTTTAACTTTAGGTATTTCATGATTTCCTTCATCATAGTATTTGGTATACGATAGTGTTTAAACAGGGAATATTTCCAACGGTCACTGCTAAATAAAGTGACTGAGAGATACTAGAATAATTTTCTACAATTACACGCTTTAACTTTGCATAAATACTTACACTCTAATCTGCGTTACTGCAACTGAAATACGAACAGTTAGCTCATAACAATAATTAATAAAAGTACCGCATTTCTGGAAATTACTCCCCCTGGAATAACTCCCCCCTATCTTTCCATATTTAAATTTAAATTCGCCTTATGGATATGTTAAAAGTTTTTATAATTTTTCCTATGAAACAATAGGTGGGGATCTAATTTCGAATAATTTGGGGAGTAATTTCCGGAAATGCGGTAACTGTGTAGAAAGCATAGCAAAGCAATCACAGCTCACAGCCACACCCTTTCCTATAACTAGTAACGGAATGGGTGGAACAGAATAGGACCGTCAAGTCAACTATCGACATAGACGCTAAAGTAAAAAAAGTAGAGCTAAACGAATGAAACATAGTACTGTAATTCACAACCTATAGTCAATAGTCATTAATTACGGGCATGTGCATGCATTAATTGTAGAATTACCGTAATTCCCTGACCATAAGCCGCCCTCGTTAATTAACCCGCACCCTATCCTTTACATGTTAAACGGGGTTTCTCTCCCATGTTAAATATGCTTCAAAACATGATTTTTTCTACATAACCCGCGGCTTATGATCAGGGAATTACGGTACACATGAAAACCGATTTTTTCTAATACGGACTAAAAGCGAGTCCAAATTTTTAGGCTGCTACCTAAACTGCCCGAAGGGTTCCAAATTAGATTAGATTAAAGCTTATTAGAACCCTGATAAAAAAGGCATTAAGTTGAAGGAGCAGTTTATTAAACGAATGTTAGGACCAAGATTTTTAACAGCTCCTAAAATACAAGGCTAAAAAGTGAACTACGTACACAAGGTAAGAAGCGTAAAGCCTATAGACTTAGGTATCATTGTCAGGTCTGTCTAACCTAGAAAGAAATACAACGATGGTACTACTGAGCTTGAGAACTTATTGCAGGCTTCGCCCAACATTTTACATAAACAGCAAACGAAACCAAGTTAAACAGTAATATAGAAAACAGAAACAAGATGAATAAATAACTATAATAGTATACATGGCTTAAAAACAAAATTTACGTTTCCATATTTGAAACGACATTATACACACCAGTTTAGATTAATGAAAATCTAATAACAAAGCTATGAGACGATAACACGGCCGATATCAGTCATGATGTAAGTCTTCCTGGTTACAATTGTGAGCATCCAACAAAGCATTTTGAACAGCCTGCTGATATGGACCTCGGTTTGGGGATCTGCTTCTAATGAATTTTTTCTAAGAAAATTGCAAAGTTAGATCTTCAAGTTTGAAGTTTGTAAAGTAAGTAACCAGTTAGTATAGGAAGCCTTACATCAAAGTTCTTGATGAAAGGCAATAGCTGTTGAAACTTAAGAAATGATTCGGTCATCGCATTGTACCAAGAGACTTTGGCTCTAATTCCATCAGAAGAGTCTTGCAGGATGTCCACAATCTTAGAAATATGAATTGATTGATTAATTATGTAACTTCCGCATTCACCTACGTTTACAACAATTAATGTTTACCTTTCCAGGCCACCATAGGCAACCTGCAATAATTAAACGTTATCTTAGATATGTCTTTCATATTGGAGTTCATAGGTAATCTTTTGTCATTCATAGCCTTACTTACCTAAGGAATTCCCCCATATAACATCTCCTTTTCTATAAAATTGATTGGATTCGCTGTCCTGAAAGGACTCTATTGAATTAGCTTTGGACATTCGTAAAATTTCAGATTCCTCTACAGTTTTAATTGATAGTTGAATAGGATCTTCGTTCTCAGTGCTTTCAACAATAGTTTCCGAACCTTCTTCATGGCTTGGCCAAGGTATATAAGCATTAGTATTAAGCCTTCTCAGACTTATACACAGTCTATGATGAGCTTCAGTCTGTTTTTCTCCCTGTTGTAAGCTATCAGATGCGGGGACAGCAGCGTGAACGGTCTTCAGGGTTGAAGGGCAGTTACCCTGATTGGACTTTCCGGATAGTTCGCCTACCGAACAATTCTTTTCCGGAGATGAAGGCTTCTGTTTTATTGTTACGTTACGACTAGATAAAGGGGATTCTCCACTTGAAACACTCGATGATTGACTACAACTTCCTCTTTTTGAGTATTCGGTAGCAGAATGATCTTTTTCTTTTTTCTTTTTCTTCCCTTTCTTGTGCTTTTTCTTGGGATCAGTTGACGTTGAAGCACCTCCAACTTTCAGGCTCTCGCTTGGGGAATCTTCAGATATCAACTTGGGAAGTTCCTCCATTTCGAGAACAGGGGACGATAGGCTAGAATGACTAATAGTTGGTTGAAGGGTTAACGGTGAGAAGGCATTGCTTGAGGACGGTGAAGTTATAAGGGAAACTAAGTGTTTTCTCCTAGCTTCCTTTTTAGCTTTCTTCATAGCTTTTCTAGAAGCTTTACTTTCAGAAATATTTGCACTTTCCATCTCTTCTGTTGTTTTAGGTGGAATTTGAACTACTATTCCGTTTCCCAATGAGCCAAAAGTAATTTTAATCACAGGGGTTTTCGTAGGTTCAGCTTTGGTTGAAGTCAAATGCTTCCCTGTATCGCTTCCCTCTAAGCCTTTAGATAATTGATTCCCACTTGTGGATAAATATGTTTCAGGTTTTATTTGATCAGGTGAAGACAATTCACCATTAAAGTCTTGGGTTTGTGTCTTATTATTTACAGTAAATCTTTTCTGTGAAGGAAAAGGTGTATGGAGTTCAACATTTTGAACGGGAAGGCTCTTAACTGGAATTTTAACTTTTCTTCGGGATCTTGATTTTGGTTCTAGTTTACTCTTCTTTGGTTGTGACTGCTTGACTGAGTTTACGTCCACAGGACGAATGGGATAAGTCGAACTTCGTTTCCGGCTTCTACAACGTGGCTGCGTTGATTGAAGCTTCAGTTCTGACGGAGGCTTTGCCTTAACTGAGTCAGCGACTGCAGAAGTTGATGAGACATTATCTGGATTCAATGACTTCCCCTGACATGAGTTTACAGTTTTAAGCTTGGTAATGCACAGTTTTAAGTTGTCAGTTTTCTGATCGCTAATTTTTGACGGACTAAGTTTATGAGAAGTTGGAGATCTAGAAATTCTAAAAACAGGAACGGGTGCCACAGGACCGGATGCTAAGAGGCTGGAAAGGGTCAGGTTATCTAGTGAAGTTGCAACCTTTTCTGATCCAGTGTCGTTTTGATTATCATTCCTAGAATATGCCGTCGTTTTACTTAAGGAAGTTTTTAAAACCGCGTTTACGACGTTAGGCACCAATCGAATAATTTTCTTTCCCTTATTGGTTGATGTTGTAGGACCCGGATTCTGAAAAACATCCTTATTTCGAGAAATATTTGCTATTGGCTTTGCTAAAGGTCGCCTCCAAACATTCTCCACCATTGTGCTACTCCCAACACTTTCATAGATATAGTCTTTCTTATCGTCGCAGTTCTGCGACTGAGAATTAGGACCACCATCCGAGGATTCTTTAGTATTGGGATTATTGAAGCTATCGTCAGTCTCTGATTTCATATTTTTCGTAGTAGCTTTCTTAGGAGGAATCCCGTTATTGACTTTCGACTTTGATGTCAGAACAGTTTTATTGCGATCTTCGTCTTCATCAGGGGATTTTTCTTTGCATTGAGATCCGCATTTAGCACATAAAACTGGGCGCTGAACAGGCCGAAGGGACATTCTTGAATGCTTGTACCTAGCCGGAGTTTTTATTACCCTTCGTAAAGATCGGATTTGCTTTCCTAGAGAGTTATCTTGAAAGTACGTGTGGCGTTGGGTCAAAGGAACAATTTGACTTGGATCATTTTCAAAATCCGTCTTACTTTCACAGGTAAAGTAATCTTTCGGAAAAGATATTCCTGCCGGAATCCCTCGCCTGTAATTATTATATATTACAATTAATGTAATAAAGCATTTATAACCAGAACAGCTAGGAGACTAGGTATCCCTTATCTTCCCAAACTTAATGGCAACATTCATTTACAAAAATATATTAAAGGTAAACGGTTAAAGTATTTTATGTCATCCTTAATTCATCGGGTTTATTCTCCATGCATTCCTACCTATACCTAGCAAACTTTAATTTTTTAAATATCAAGAGACAACTAAAATTTATTAATACATCAATACAGTACAACATGCTATTTTAAGGAAGTACAAAATCGGAAATATATTACTCCAAATAATCTATTGCTGGAGCTGCATACAGCATCCTTAAATCCTATCATTCATCATTCAGATCTATAGATCAATAGATACCTTTTGTTCATTAGTTTTCAAGTAAAAATTAAACCTTTCTGAATCAACCTGAGCTATACAAATATAAATAAGCCAAATCTTGGAGAGAGAAAAGAAAATTAAATAGTAAATAGCTCTTTTAATAATTCCTAAAACATGAATGATAGTTTATGCAATTTCAGCTTATACAGTATCATTCACAGCATAACCTACCCCCGGAGTCATATAGGCTTAAAAATAAGTCATGGCCTACATAAAATACTCTCCAACCTATTATTTAGCATTCAACGGTCAAAGCAAGGTACTGAAAGCGACTTAGTTTTGACCTAAAATTGCAATGTTAAGGTCATTGGAGTTAAAAAAATGTGCAGAAAGGGAAGAATGAATAACGGGGTGTCTTACTCTCGGTTAAGCTCGAATAGTACTCCCTGGAATAGATTGTCTTGATGAGGATAGGAAACCACGATAACTCCTTCGGCAAAGTCGTCCACAGTGACTGATATTGTTGAATTTTTGGTCAGACCTGCTCCTACAGAACTGGATGTTCTAGAGCCCGACATTTCCGAAAAATTGGAGTCAGGAAAACCCTATAAAATGTATCAAATGCGATTCATACAGGGAAATGTTTTTTCACGGCCATGATGATTGATCAACCCTGCTGTTTTTATATGCCTATTCTTTACTCTCACGATGAAATGAAGGCCTTCTTCTCAGTTTACTTGGATGGAAATCAAGGAAGACATAGACAGACTGCTGCTGCTAACTCAAAACTCTGAGCTTATTCCTACACATTCACTACCGCAGTCTGCAGTAAGTGATGCACTAGAAATTGAGAATAATAAATGACGATGGAAATATAGTCTAGTTTGGAATTCATCGATTGGTTCTGCTTAAATGGATGTTTTGATTCCAACAATTCTTATAAAAATCAATGCACGGGGATCTGTTATCAAGCCGTTTCCAAAAACCGGTAAAATCCGCTCACTGACCTGCAAATCTTTGGAAACATGTTTTTTCTAGAAAAATATTTTCTTTACAGAAAATATTTAAGATGCGACTATAAGTTAAAAATTTGTAATCTTTGCACCCATATTATTCAAGGGAAGGGAGTTAGCATAGTGTGATATTCTACCTCCAATGTGAAAGTTCCTTTATGCATCAAAGTATGTAAATAAAATCCACTACATTTTTTAGCACGCTTGTCTCTTCGACCTTCGTAGGTTATAGGATATAGGATTCGATTTTTGCGGCCATGCAAGAAGCTATTGATAAGCGAAAGGTTTTTTTTTTATCTACCCTTCCCTAAGGAAAGCGGTCCGAAAGTTATTCATCAGTTTTATACAAATCTAACTAAATGGACCATTTTTCTTGGTTGAAAGGGTCAAAGGGTATGTGTAGAAAATGTGTCCTCCCAAATGTTCTAAATCTTGTTCCTTCGAATGCATCAAGCAGTAAAATTTGTTCGAGTCGAAAAAGTTTCAACCAAAAACGGGATTCAGGCCTTTCTATGTTACAAAGATACGCAACAGCGTCATATTTTTAAGTCCGGTCAGGTATATTTCCGAAAGAGTCATATAGCTGAGGGTTTAGGAAATTTGGCTTATCTGTATGTGCGAGGGAATGAAAAAAATCTAATGGAAATTTGGTGAAGATTAGCTGGTGACAAAAAGGGTGAGCTGAAATAGGGGCTACGGGAAAAATGCATGCATTAGATGAAATGAAGCATGTGATAATACCAATCCTACCCAATGTCTTTCTAAATCTATACTGGCTTGCCTTGGCTACTTGGCTTTTAGTTTTCCATATTTTGCTAGCATAAAACCAATTTATGTGTGTCGTTTTAATAAAAATTCTGTACATTTGGTATATTTTTAGCTGGGGTGACCCCATCTTTTTAGGCACATCCAAGAAAAAAACAAGCTACACGAAAACGAACAGAAAGACTGGACATATGACCTTGATTGAATGCTGGTATACCCTTCGTGGATATTTCTGATGACACTAACTAAAAATATCTAAAAACGGGAAACCGAAAGCCGTATTAAAAACTCCTTATATTTCTTCGGTTCCTTTACCGTACCGTATCATCCAGTCGAATCCGTTTCTGATAACATATTACCCTAATGAGGATCATTTTAATTTGTATGCAGTACTTGAATGAAATCACAGACATTACATGCATAATCAGTAAAATTGGTATGAAAACCTTACTATTTTAAAGATTTAACTTTTTTATCAATATTATTATTTTAAAATTCTGACATAATTTTGCCTTTGGTTTCGGTAAACACGAAGAGCGTGTTTATCTAGATTCCTTGAGTAAATTATATTGCATATATATGGTAAAATGTAATGCCCAGAGAAGAGAAAGCGAGATTCTTCCTTATGATGATTATTAAGTTATTTTTGTGGAGCTGCATCAAGCAGAACAAAATCTTCATTGTTACAAGGTTACCTTTTTATTACTTAGGCGTCTTACGTTCTCACTAGACTACTGCATCCATTAAAAGTAGACTTAAACTTTGAAGTACTTCTTTCATTAAAAATCAAATAAACTGCAGAACTGCAGCAAAATTACAGCAGAAACCGCATGATTCGAATCTTACATTTAATATAAATCACAATAATATAATAGGATAATGCTACAAACTGCATTCCTTCGGACCATCCTATCCTACCTAATCTCATTGTTCGTCAGAAGTCCATGAATTATCATCATGCGGCTTTCACTTTGCTGTCACCTGTCCATTTAAAAGTAATGTACTAAGAACGCTAACATAAGTTTGTATTCCAGTCCTTACCGCATCAAGTATGATCGGTTCATTTGAACTCTACTGGAGCAGAATAGCAAGTGGGCAGCCGCATTAGGGATTAATCAAAACCGAACTCCGGAAGAAAGCCGAATTCGGATCCCAAAAAATCGTCTAAAAGTAAAAGGAAAGGCTATATACACACGTACTTTTCCTCTTCACAAGGGCACCATCATCATCATTCACATTATCCGATAAACATTCACCCGCACATCACTATTCCTTCCCGATGCTAATACACAACCACCGACAAATAACATTTCTCCTGTCCTTTCGTCGAGCTTCGTATTCAACTTTACTCATTCCTCTACTCTTAACCCTTCTTAACAAACCTGTAAGGCTAACTGCACTCATTCAGTATTCCGTCTTAACCATCATTTATTAACTAATTACTACACGAATGAAGAGTAAGCAAAGTAGACGAAACTTCACAGGCTAAAGGGATAGAAAAGTTGCTTAACCAGATTGATCCGTTTCCTTTTGTGAACCCCGTTCAGCTAGCTTCTACGGTTCCAATAGTTCTCCAAGAGGTAAAAGTTTCCCAGAATTTAAAGTTTATCTGAAGAAGTGTTACAATATATTTGTAGCATTACATATCAAATATAAATGTTTAAAGCGCAAGGTTTCGGCTATTTAGAAATTAAATAGCAAACTAAAAGTTTAGAACGAAACATAAATTTAGACAGGTATAAGGTAACAAACTTGAGTTAAAATTAGCCAATCTACAGAATGAAAGTCAGTATGTGTAAAAAGTAAAAGTAATTGAGTCGGTAAATAGCAGCATATGCATTTACTTTTTGCATGGTTTAAAATGCAATTGCACTCAAAGATGCACCATAGTGTGTTATCACTTTCTGCTAAGATAAACAGGAAGAGGGCTTATCAGTCATATTCGATTGTGGGTGTTCAAACGAGGACATAAAAGAGGATAGCTGCCTATTTCGCATACTGACAAGCTACAAGAACATACTTCTACTAAAGTTCTACTCACTGATGACTTTCTAGTACTACATTATTGCATCTCATTACATCGAATTTTGAGGTAAGTAAAAATAGCAGGATTTATAAAAATAGTTTAATTTTACTGTTCGAATCTCGATGACAGTAATAGTCATATAGTAATATACTGCAGTATATTTTTCAAGAACGTTTAACATCACATAACTTTCACTGAAAGTTGTGGTGGATGAAACAAACCCGTTCAGAGCTAGTAGTACAATTATGCGGGCAAGTGTGGGATTTTATAATTAAACCGAGGAAGTAGGTAGGTAACTCTGAATTTAAGAGAGAGATATTGCGCATATCAGATCATAGCTTCAACTTATCTTTCAACCTAACCTCACTGTCAACACAACAAAACAAGCAACAGCACGAACCCGGAAGCTCTTCCATAAATACATGATGGGTTAACGTAGCTTTTAATTCCTGGAAGTTGTTCCAATTATTACCGTATTTCCGGAAATAACTCCCCCCTGCAAATGACCCTATTAAAAAATAACTACCCCCCCCCCGGAATAACTCCCCCCTCTAAATAACTCCCCCCTGCAAATGACCCTATTGAAAAATAACTACCCACCCGGAATAACTCCCCCCTGCAAATGAGACCATTGAAAATTAACTCCCCCGGGGGAGTTATTTCCGGAAATACGGTATTTTGTTTTCAAGAACCCATGAGGTTCATTATTTAGCTAAACTTTACTGAAGCATCAGAACAAAGCGAAAACAATTAGATTTATGAATGCAAACTAATATGCCTGTACAGTACAGACAGTGGTCTTGAAGGAATCAAAAGTTGAGTGCTTATGATTTTCAGTCACAATGTAAAGTTTGATAGCTTTAGTTTGGTCTAATAAAATGTACATCTACGTGCAAATATGAATAGCTTCTGCTTTGAAGATCCTATTTTAGATTTACGCAAAGTAAAATAGTCTTATTCCATTGATTGCTGCGGTGCGGTAGTAGCCCCTTTAGTAATGCAAATAAATGAATATCTAAAAGTCTAGAGTCTCTAAATAGAAAACTGATTAAAGCACAAATCACTGTGATACCCTAAAATAGTTCATCAGCGTTGGTTTTATAGTTAGTCAGTTACAAGTTCTGACTTTATTTTCGTAGTTTGAAATGCTCAGCTCTGGTTTGGATGGTTCTCACAAACATTCAACATCAGACACAATAGGCTGCGGAGGTATGACACGAAAGCCTCTGCAACTTTTGACTGGATTTTTTAGCCGCAAAACTCATATGACCGAAGATAAAATGCCTCAGTCACCGGTGAAAGAGGGATTTTACATTAGTGACGACGTTGATGCTGAAATGTGGGATTCCTTATCATCAGAGGAGATTCCAGAGCCTCGCGAAGCTCTTCATTCACCTTATCATGCTCGAACTATTGATCAAGATATGGAAAACCTTCGGCTGTCACGACAGGATAATCCTTTCTTACAAGTAAATCCGCTTTTCACCTATGCGTTTCAAATTTACGAAATAGTCTAGATCACCGGCATAGCCTAGATAGTCTAAATGGTCTAGATCTAGTCTTTAACTTATGGCAACATGTTTAGTTTACCACGCTAAATATTTCTTGACCGAGGTCCGGTTACTTTGTTTACCACTCAAAATAATCCCTTACCGTGGGGCGCTTACATTTTTAACTACCTGAAATTTGGCGTTACCAATCATGGCTATACTTTTAACGACTAGTTATTTCATCAACGTCAACATCAACTCTACACGTCAACTTTATGTGCTTTATTTCCAATTCTGATTTTCCCTAAAGTGTGATTTTTCCAAAACCTACATTTCTCTAATTTTGGACAGATATCAATATTAGGAGGCTATATTTACAGAAGTCGAAATGTTGAAGACCGGTGGAGTGTAAAATTCAGAAAATTTAAAGCGCAATAAGACCTATTTTACCCAAGCATTATTTACCCTTATTTTTATTTGACTTAGTACCATTGATGAAATGTCAGTTGCATATTACTTAAAAAATTTAAGAAAACTTATCGAGTATGGTAAAGTTTTATTTCATCCCTAAAAAGCAATTCTCGCACGGAAAAGTTTTTACCAATACTGATGTTTCAAAAAAATATATAGCCATCCAAAAGTTAAAATCTCAGAAAAATACCCGTCTTGACGATTAAAATACAATTTGTGAGACAATGGAATAAAATTAAATTTGTTACACAATCCCTTATCCAGGTATTAGCCAGTCGAGAGTGTCTCAACGAAAGTGACGATGGGAGCGAGTATGAGGAAAAGCATTTGATGTCCAAGGTACATTTCAAGCGTTTTTTCCTTCTTTCTATTCAAAATATTTAGTCTTATGTTGGGTTTAGTGGTAATTGGTAAAAGCCTATTATTTTAGCCTACACTTTTGAGTCTTTACAAGAAATACTGAAGGGTAAATTAAGTGTTCAGTATTTCATCCCCGCCCCCCCCCCTCCCCGAGTAGAAAAATTTTAAATGAAATAGTACTAAGCTGAATACACCATCAAGTGGCTCGTTAACAGCTCTTGCGTAACGAAATTGAATGCATACGCTGAATATAAAGTCTCAGTAAGAGAGCATTCTTGTATGACGCTAATTTGACGTGTTTTGAAGTAAATTATACATCTTGGGATTGAACTACAACGTAAGGTACTAGCGGATGCGTCAAGCAACGTTCAAACCCCATAGTACTCTCAAGCGTTCGAGTTTTCTCTACTATTTTGGCCAACATATTAATTGTAATATACTGGAAGAGAACTTTAAATCGTAAAACGGCGAAATTAAGCTTTTCTAGCAGCTTTGCCAAAAGCTCAGTGATGTTCGTAATTGGAAGTAAAATAGGATGCAAGAATTAAAAAAAATCATTTCTTGAGTATGATGAGTATTTTTGGAAAAGGAAATATTTTTTTCTTGGTATAAAGATCAATAGTCTCAGAAAAAATCATTGAAGAGATTCATTATTTATGCAGGAAATTGATGCAATCTCTGTAAGTTGGTACTTTCCTTCTAGTTTATCTACTTATAAGCATGGCTTACATGAAGATTATTAAAACGCTTCAAGGCTACTCCGTTTTGTTTAGTTATGTCACCATGTAGATTTACCCAAGCAACCTTTCAAGTTAAAAATGAAATGTTAGCCATGGTTTCCTTTTGCAAAAGCCTTTTTCTCTACACGGCTTTGATTGCATAAAACTGAAGGAACCTAACTTAAAACCTAACCTAAAAAGTCTAACCTACTAAAAACCGCTATCTTTATTGTCTCCATTGATGTCGCATTTAGCATTAGAGGAAAAGCTAAGAGAATTTTTTGTACTAAAAATTGCAAATCTAGTCACTTTGGTACAAAAGGGAAAGCTGAGTTGACTATAGAATGGAAATCTGAATTTCCGTTGAGCCAGTTAAATGTACTAATAACTTAGGTTGATAGCTCTGCGGTTTTGTTTGGCGGATTGCAGGAAAACCTGAGTGGATCATCTCGGGACCCTTTGTCAATAGCCGAGGTTCACGCGAGACTAGTGCGGAGTCCTCCGCCAATCATGTGGACAAAAAGTCGCAACTCAGAGCCTTCTTTCAGTCGCTTTACTTCACACAATTCATCCTTGGATGCCGAGTGTGTGTTCCAGTTTCCTCCCCCACAATCATCCCATGGTAGATTTCTCCTAAGAACGACAGAACCAAGTCCGACTCATTCCTGCAGAAGTCATGCATCTTCCATGCCACAAGGACACACAAGATTCCTCGGTCCTTTCAAGAAAGACGCTACTTTAGAGGCTCTTACGGCTAGATTTAATCTTTCTCCCCAACCAAGACGCAGGCCAGACATTCATAAAACTAGTCGACCATTCTCTGAATTCTCGTCGTCATGATGCAAATCTCCACTGCAAATAGCAGTATCAGTCGTGGCATACTCTTGCCTTGCAGTCGGCTAGAATCATTACTCCATTATTTTAGATGGTTAGAATCTTTACATTATTATGACTTCACGGTCATATATAGAGTTGCGTTCTCGAGCCGAGAAAAAGTGTGCTAAGCAAATGTTACAGAAATATTTTTACGAAAACCTCGTATAGCATTTTACACTTGATGTTCACATGGACCGACAAATAAGAGACAAACTAGATGTAAGCTCTAGTACTTACTTGGTAGAGAGATAAACTCATCCCGAGAGAGAACTTATTCTGCTCACCTACCTTGTCTATATATCTACATGCAGCCAACATCTTAGTTCTATAAGAGTGAAAGTCCTGCGTTCAAACGATCGATATTCATCTTTCTCCCCTTATCTTTATCATTAATCCCTACAAATTTACTTTGCATCCACTTTCTCCATTGTTTTATCACGTACCTAGCACCTCTAGCTCTAGCTATTCCACCTTAAATCAGAGCATAATACTACCACTGACGTTAGTATTTATCTAAGGGCCGTGTGCAACTAAAAGGTTCTTAGTTTTTAGGTCTTAGGTCAAAGGTCTTACTTCACTACTAGCCTCAAAATCAGAATGCAAACATCAGCATACACACATGTCCTTAAACAAAAAAAACGGTGACAAAATGTGACGACATGTTACCTAATTAACATTACTATATGCATATTCATATAAATGCCTAGAAGGTATGCGTCTTCTGCCAGCATTTTTTTCGGTTTCGATATTATATTCGATAGCTAAAACTAAAGTTACAGTATTCAAATTAGTATCCGGGATTCATATTTTAAGTTTTGAAACGAATATACTACTACTACTTACGCAAGGATTATTTTATGCGCACAGTATGCAGTTGCCTAGACACCGCGGGTTACATATATATATATATATAAAGATGTTTTGAAGCATATGTAAGATTGGGAGAGAGATATCCCCTTTTAACATATAAAGGATAGGCGTGCGACCTAATTAACGAGGGCGATGTATGGGCGACGTTTTAGGGTAGATGTTCTCAATTTAAAGTGGACTTTTATTCCACTTCAAGTTTCAAGTATGTCTCTTGACTCGATGACTAGTAAAATAAAGGGAGACTACTAGATCATTTCTGTCGACTCGGTAGATATCATGCATATCTGTTAATTATGTCATGTCAGTCAAGAGCGATGCTTCGACGTATAATGTAGTTAAGAGTTAAGAAGACTTACAAGCAAAGTCCTTTGGAGTGGGGTCTCTCCTCTTATCAAAAATTTCTGCATCCCAAATTGACAGGAAGCACTGGCTCTTGAAAGCTTAATAATTAATTATCTGAGTTTGAGCTCTAGAAAATCTATCTCCGAGTAATTTTGCTAGATTTTTCGATTTTTCCTAGCAGCTCGCAATAGATACAGCAAATTACAAAAACAAACTAACGCCAATCTAGTCTGAATTGCATTTACGACGGTTTTAGCAGTTAGCCAAAAGTGTCTACCCAGAGATACTACTACAGTCCTTAAGAAATCAAAAAAAAAAGAAATCCTTAAGATTGAAAATCAAAAAAAGTATTATTTTTAAGTAACGATAGAAACCAAAATATCAAACATTTGCGTTGTTGTAACCATAGCTATAGCAATAAAAAAAACTCATGATGGGCAATTCCATTTCATTTTATCGTTTAATTTTATCTTGATATCGTTCACTATGAAAGATGGATGCCTCAAAATGCCACCTTTACTCAAATAACTTACTTGTGTAATTAATTACATTAATTGCCTTAGCCGTGAAACTTCGTAAGCTGTATCATCCTAAAGGATTTATTAGTGATTTATCGCAAGATGATTGATCATGATAATTGACAAGCATTACATTTCTCTGCTCACAAAGCAAAGCAAGGCATGCAACGGCTGATTCTTTGGCTTTTTGGGAACTTAGGATGCGACTTCACTTATTGTATTGTAGTCATTAAAATCTTAGTACATAAAAATGTTTGGAATTTACACTGCGTCGTTCACAGAATTGCACTATTCTGTTTAATTTACTCAATTAGTTAGTAGCTGTATTTTTAAAAAAATAATTAGTAAGTAAATATAAATGGATCAAGTTGCCTACACAAAGAAATTAAAAATATTTCCGTGTAAAGTTAATGTAACGTAAAATATAAAAAATCAGATTTGATGGTCTCTGTTCGTGACGAAATATTCATATATTAGATTAGATTATTTCGCACAAATCAATATGTCGCGTGTCGTGGCATTATGGGAGCTTGCCAGCCCTCCCTTAATTCCTTTCGGTTAGAGATTGGAGAATGAATTGCTAGCAGTAAGTAGCAGAATGGACTACAAAAGGAAGCGTGACTGAAGCGAAGGTTAAAGATGGCGAACATCATCATAGTATTTATAAATTGGTGTCATCATGATTTTGTGATGCTGTATATTGTACATAAGTATTGAATGAAATACTGCCTATTAATAAACATGTTCCCTCTATTCACCGTTGAGTGGATATACTTATTTCAATAAAATACCTGATAACTGAAGCTCGGGCTATCAACCTTTGTTTCATTTATTCATGAATTTGAAACAAATTTTAAACTGATGGGCTTCGCTTTTTCACACAACACAAGCCCATCTACCATAATTTCCGATATTAAAATAAGCTCCCATTTACCATATGCATCATCTTACATCTAAAACGTCTAACGTCAGTATACCATTTATAAAAATCTGTGGTTCAAAATTTAGGCTTTAATGAGTAAAAGTTGAATCTTCTATATTAGCTAATTAGCTTATGGCATGAGTGGGGAGGGATACAGTAACGAATTAAAATTATCCCGCATATTTAACATGGGAAAGGGTCAGTTACATAGCTATTTTTGAAATGCCCGTCGTTGCATGGAATGAAATATTCTTCGATTTCAAACGGTACTTTCATCAAGTATTTATAAACTATAATCATGCATGCTATAAACATCAACACCGTTATTTAGGTTATTTTCAATTCAATAGTAAACATTAAAAGGAAATAACAACTTTCTAGGCATTTATTTTGTTTCCTTTAAGCGAGTATTGTAACCTAACCGAAGTATTTTATTCTCCTTTACATGGTAGGCAGCACTCAATGCCAATATTATTTTACAGAGGCACATAGTACATTTGGAAAAAGGGGGTACCCAGATTTTGTATACTTGGGAAATGGGGATCCAGATTTCGACAAGTAGTAAAAGTTAGAGATTCTACAGTGAACAGTCACATTAAAAAGTATGAGCTTTAAATAAAGTCAGTTTAAGATGAATCAAGCAGCTAGTATAAGATGGCAATGGCACAACACCCTACTAGAAACGAATAAAAAATTAATGCTCTCTCCTAACATATCACTAGTTGATGACTCAGTTCGACACAATAAATCCTCTCATTTCATCTACAGATGAGTTTACTTCACCTCCTTAAAATATTTCTGGCTGTTAACAGGATCAGGTTGAATGGTCTTAGCACCTTCAACCCACCCAGCAGGACAAACTATTCCAACGAAAAATAAAATTAGTCGGATGTAATTTTCAATTCCAACCATCAAAATCACAAATCAGTACTACGGTTATTTACCTTCCCCATGTTTTTCAACAAACTGGAAAGCCTGTACAAGACGTAGCGTTTCGTCCACAGATCTTCCAACCGGTAAATCATTTATAGTGATTTGACGTACAATGCCCTTAGGATCAATGATGAATAAGCCTCTGAGAGCTATTCCCGATTCCTCAATCAACACTCCATAGTCTCTCGAAATAGATTTAGTCAAGTCTGAAACCAACGGATAGTCTAATCCACCCAAGCCGCCTTTCTACAATAAAAATTAGTAATTATAGTCATTTTGAAATAAACTGTTAAAAAAACAGAACCAACGCAGACCTTTCTTTCCATATTGATCCAAGCCAAATGTGAGAAGTGTGAGTCAGTGGAAACACCGATTACCTCAGTATTCAAAGCTTTAAATTCCTTAACTCTATCGCTAAAAGCGATTATTTCCGTGGGACACACGAAAGTGCTGCAAATAAAATAATAATTCCCGTGTCACAAACTAAACTAATAATCCCTTCCTGAATCTTAATAATCCGTGTTTTTTTTTGTTTTAATTGAATTCAAACTTACAAATCCAACGGGTAGAAAAACAACACAACATACTTGCCCTCGTACTCGGACAAACTGATGTTCTTGAAGTCTTTATTGACCACGGCAGTAGCGTTGAAACTGGGAGCCTTTTTTTGTACTTGTGCACCCAACTTAAAGGAAGCTAATTAAAAACAAATTTAATAACTTCACTTATCATTCAACTTTACCCTTAAATGTTTAGAAAAATACTCTAAATCCTCGCCCATATGCCGCCCTCGATAATTATGCCGCGCTTCAAAGATCTTTACATATATAAGCCGCTGCATATGTGAGGATTTAGGGTACGTAAAATTAATTAAATACCAAATACCACCCAAAAACCATACAATTCATTTTTATTGAAATATTACACTTTACTTGTACTAAAAGGGCTCAAAGCCGGGACGGTGAAGGGCTTTATTCCTCCATTTCCACCAACAGCCAACCTACCTCCCAAACTTCCAAATAATCTACTCAGCAATGACATTGACATTTTAGCCACTTCCTGACCTGATTTATGTCCCTAAATTCATTAAAAAAATACCAATTACTAATTACCAATTACCAATTACCAACCTCCGAAGAAGTATCAATAAAAAATCAAATCTCCAATCATCAAAGTTTTTAGATTCGTTATCGTTTGCAACTTTTAAACTCACACTAAAAGGTCCACCCGGCCGGTATTTTGTCCTAGATTACAGTGTTAATTAAATTGTAATTTAATTAAATTGTAATTAATTAAAAGTAATTAATTAATTATAATCCTTCACAAATTCAAGTTCTTCTAGAAGCGTCCTGTGAGTAATAATATTTTAGGAAAAAACCCCTCTGTTTTGAAAAGAGGCTCAAGCGATGCCGGGCGTAAGTCGCATGTTCCTCTGTCCGACAATTACTCGCGGCTGTGAATAAAATAAACCAGTTCCTGAGAAAAATCTCCCAAAAAAAAAACCCTATCTCGTCCGTCCGTCCAATTTATTCAAGTTTCGAAGGGTAAAAGGGGTGTGGCTCTGCGTCGGGATTGGAGACAAACTCAGCTATGTTTTTGACGAATATTCTATGCAAGAAAGTTAAATCCAAGTAAGACAAATCCACCTCAAACTCCAAGGGTTTCAAAAATTAATTTTTGGTTTTTTTGTTATTAAATTTCTAGACACATCCTCGTCTTGCTGGAGAGTACAATTACGAAGCATAAAGTGCCAGTTTTAAGGGAAAGAACGGCCGACAAGATCGAAGTGATTCGAAAAGACCCTTATAGTAAGTTAAGTATGGCTTTTTTTAGAATTTGGAAAAGGTTGCAATTACTTTTTTTTTTTTAAAAATTATTTTGACTATTTTTTAGTTCGGATGGACGCTGTCTACAAAGAGATCAAGAAGCTGAAGAGTATGTGAAGGAGAGGAAGCGTTTGGGAAGCGTTTGGGAACCGTGGTAGATAGCCGTATCATCTATTTAGTTTATATATTTTAAGTTAGTTTTTCATGGCACAGCGGACGAGAGAAAGCTCCTGTTGTAAGTTTACTTGTTATTACGTTTGTAATAAGTTTGAATATAGTTGGGCTAAAGACCCAACTGGAGTTACTACACAGTTGGGACGAGAACCTATCTAAATCACCGGGCTAACCTTACTTAAAAAGATACTGCAGGACCACCGTTAGCAATTTTTAGTATGACGGTTTGGCAATTTATCTGCTGTCAAAAATCGCCGACTGTCATAGGTCGGCACAGGACAGAACTTATATACATACGGAGGATAGCCCGGTGATTTAGATGGGTTCTTGTTCCAACTGTGTGGTAACTCTAGTTGGGTCTTTAGGCCAATTTAGTTTGAATAAGTTGGAAAAGGTTTGTTTGTATTTTACAGCAATCGGAACCAAGTCTCCAAGTAAAAGCCTTCTAGGAAACCTTACGGGGCAGAAAAGAGTGGTTAATGACAATATTGTTACGTTTCATAATTCAATACAAAAGTGGAATGACGTCTATATTAATGGAGTCGAAATTTTACAAAGCAGCCAGGATAAGTATGGATTTTATGATGGAATTTTTGTATTTATTAGTAGTGGGTTTGTTGGTGCAGAATTAGGAATATTGGTTTCTGTTTAAGGACGGATGAGGATGCATTTCAAACTTTATGCGAGAGTTTAGGTGCTATTGTTGAATCATTGGTATGTTTGGAGTTTTTGGTTTTTATTGTTATTAGTGAGATTTAAGGGGGTTTAAAATTAAAGTATTTTATTTTAAAGAGGAATCAAGTTTCGATTATGATGGAATGTCCAGCGAAACTTACAAGTCTTGCTAAACTACATCCTGGACCAACTCCTGTATTCATCTCTTGGAGTCTTCTAGATTTCGGTAATATATTGTGCTACAGTTTTAGGGTTGGTTTACTTAGTGGTTAAAGTTCTGGAATATAGTTAAGTATCTTTCTACCACATGCGATAAAGTTAAGCTCCTTTAAATGTAATCTCCTCCACTCGAAATGATTAATCTTGTAAATCATTTCCATTCCCCTCTTTACCTGTTCATTTGATCAACGGCGATGGATTATTGAGATCGATACGGAATGTGCAATTTATCGTGAAAATCTTGTTTGAAATAGCACCATATTAAATACTATATCAAAGCTTGATGTCCTAATCGTCTTTGAGTTTATCGTGGCTGGAGCTGTTTTAAAACGAGAAGATGCATGTGCTGTTGGTGCTTTAGACTTAATTTAAAGACAAAAATGATCTGATCTTAAGTATTCAAAGACTATTTATAGATCTTATCTACTAAGTGAATCTATTCCAGTTATTCTGAAAGAATCTCGATTTAATATTCAGTACAATTAAAGTCCTTACTTGTATTCATGGATTACCTATACTTGAAAGCTGCGGACTTCATCTATTTTCCATTTGATGATCCCATAAACAAATTCCTAAGAAAGTCACATGTGAAGATGTCTTCCCATTTAGAGTTCACAATTATCTCTTACTTAAGTCGACCCTTCATTCGGGTTACGAAGCGTAGGCAGGTGCGAGAGGAACTAAAAGTTATATTGTGGATTGTCGTAACCTTAATACTATCATCAAATGGCTGTGTTGGACACGAAATATCAGCTAGCCGCAACCTGTCTCGTAGATTAGTCAACGGCCAATCATTACTTATGTCAGTACCAGAAAGACAGGACTGGAACACATCGAACGACATTAGCAATATTCTAAGTGGACAGAAGGAATATTTAACTATCGGTTATCTCACTGCAATCAAGGGATCACTACCAAAACGCCAAGGTATTTCCATTTCCGGTGCGATTTTACTAGCAATTGAAAGGGTAAACAATGATACGGAACTTTTGCCTGGAGTGGACTTGGTGTTAAAGTATGGAGATACTGAAGGTGATACAATTAAAGGAACGAAGTTTTTAACGGATATGCTATGTGATGACGTGGCTGCCTTTTTTGGTCCCGAAATTACATGTAGCGTAGAAGCTACAGTTGCAGCCGCATGGAACAGAACCATGATATCCTACCGTTGTCCAGATGGTACTGTTTCCGATAAAAATAAATTCCCTACTTTTGCAAGAACTGAAGCACCAGATACACAAATCGTCAAATCAATCCTCTCCGTGATGGATCATCATCAGTGGAAACGATTTAGCATTGTTGTAGAAAGTCCATCCCCAGTCTTAGTTGCTTCCTCCACAACGCAGTATACCATTGTTGCAGAGTCATTGGTGAATTTCGCAAGTGCCAATAAGTATGTTGTTACCAACATAACTCATTTTACCGATGGAAGCCCGAAATGGTATGAGATTATCACTGGAACCATGAACAAAACCAGAATATATGTATTCATAGGCCAAGATAAGAATCTAGTTGAGATGATGGGAACGATGCAAACCCTCCAATTGTTTCAGAATGGAGAGTATTTGGTTATTTTTGTGGACATGGAGACATATTCAAATCGTGAAGCTTTGAAGTACCTGTGGAGACATCAAGACATTATTAGTAACAATATTAAGGATTGTAAAGAGCTGCCAAATTATGACGAAAGCCTCGCACAATCTTTACTCGTCATAGCTCCCAGCCCTCCCAATCAGACCTACCAAGAGTTCTCTGATCTTGTCAATGAATATGGGAAGAGGCCTCCATTTCTTTTTAAAGATGCATTGCTCAAAGGAGTAGGTGCCAAAAAATTTGTATCGATTTACGCAGCGAATCTTTATGACTCTCTTATACTTTATGCAAAGGCGTTGGACAGTTTACGAAGAGAACGGCGTGACCAGGATATCCAACTGCTGGCTCGGGATGGTCGAGCCATATTTCAGCACATTATAAAAATGAAGGAGTACGAGAGCATTACCGGAGCAAAAATTTCTATCGACGAGAACGGAGACTCAGAAGGGAACTATACTTTGATTTCCTTTCAGAAACTTCCTAAGAATGAAATTTACAGACGAAACATGCAGATTAGTACTAATCATACATTCTCGTGTCGTAGTTACATGATTCCCGTTGCAAACTTCCAACCTCAACCCCCCAATGAGAATATAACGTACCCAAGAATGAAACTATTTAATGGAATGCAAATTAAATGGAAAGGAGACAAAAAGCCATCAGATGAACCGAAATGTGGTTTCGATGGAGAGAATTGTATCGGTCCTGGTCGCGGATACCGTTCAATAATTACAGCCGGTGTCCTTGGTTTCATCCTATTCTTTGTCCTGTCAATTGCTGCAAGTCTTTACAGAAAGTGGAAAATTGAACAAGAAATTGAGGGACTTTTGTGGAAAATTGATGAAAATGAACTTGTGCTTCAGCAACCTTACGGAGAGACTGGTCTGTCAAGAATCAGTCTTGTAAGCGTTGGTTCATTAGGTCAGGTTTACTGTCCAACTGCCCATTACAAAGGTGCTCTTGTACGGGTGAAGGAACTAAAACTTATTAAAAAACACGTCATTTCACGACAGACAATGAAGGAAATGCGTTACATGAGAGAAATGTGTCACGCAAATATGAATTCGTTTCATGGTGCTGTAATACAGCCGATGAAGGTTCTCCTTGCATTCGATTATTGTGGAAAAGGGTCTTTGTCGGACGTCGTTGAAAACGAGGATATTCGTCTGGATACAACTTTCATAGCATCTTTAATTAATGATCTAGTCAAAGGGATGATTTTTTTACATGACTCGGATTTGGTAGTACACGGAAACCTGAAGAGCTCTAACTGTGTCATAACTTCAAGATGGGTGCTTCAGCTTACGGATTTTGGCCTCTCTGAACTTCGATCTGCAGCAAATATCGGCTGTTTGGACCCATGTGCTCCGCATCCATATTTTCAGAGCTTACTTTGGAAAGCTCCAGAACTACTTAGAGAGGCTCAGAATTATAAAGGAACCCAACCTGGTGATGTGTATGCATTTTCCATAATATTGTACGAAATATACGGAAGGAAGGGTCCTTATGGCATGTGCGAATATGATCCTAAAGAAATAGTCGAACATGTAAGATCATTATGCGATTCTCCATTTCGTCCAGATATAAAATTTTTAGACGAATGTCCCAGCCAATGCCCAGACTATGTTGTAGCCCTTATGGAGGAATGTTGGGATGAAGTATCTGAAAGTCGACCTACGTTTAGAGCTATTCGAGAACGGCTTAAACCTCTAAAGGAGGGCATACCCCCGAACATAATGGATCATATGATGTCAATGATGGAAAAATACGCTAATAATTTGGAAGGTCTAGTTACTGAACGAACAAGTCTATTGATTCAAGAAAAAAAGAAAACTGAAGACCTCTTGCACCGCATGCTACCTCCTCCGGTTGCCCAAAAATTGACATTAGGATATGGAATCGAGCCAGAGTCATTTGATGCTGTGACGATTTACTTCTCCGATATTGTTGGATTTACGGCCATGTCTGCCGAAAGCACACCTCTTCAAGTCGTCAATTTCCTGAATGATCTCTATACGCTCTTTGATTCTATTATCACTGATTATGATGTTTACAAGGTGGAGACAATTGGCGATGCTTACATGGTTGTCTCAGGGCTCCCATTAAAAAATGGAAACCGACACGTAGGTGAAATTTCATCAATGGCTTTAGACTTACTTACTGCCGTTCACACTTACAAGATAGCCCACCGACCCACTGATAAACTTAATCTTCGCATCGGGATTCATACCGGACCAGTTTGCGCTGGAGTTGTTGGTTTAACCATGCCAAGATATTGTCTGTTTGGTGACACGGTCAACACGGCATCTAGAATGGAATCAAACGGGGAACCATTGAAGATTCATATTAGTGAAGAATGTAAAGTAGTTTTAGACAAACTTGGAGGTTATATCATCAAGGAGCGAGGTCTTGTTCATCTCAAAGGGAAGGGTAATGTTCGAACGTATTGGTTAGTTGGAGCTGGTGAGGGGGCTGTTTTATCGCGCAAAGCGGATAATAAAGATCTGAGTCAGTTACTATCCCGACCTCGAGTACTGCCCGGGCTAAGTGAACAGGCTAGCTTTCGTAGAAGAGCCAGTCCGAAACTGACCGACAGTTGTAATATATCGAGGCAGGGGTCATTTTGTGGAGGTACGGGAAATGGGGGTGGAGGATTCTTTATGAACAATCCAAAAGGCAGTACCACATACATCAGAAGACCCAGTTTTGACCCGGCTCTCCTTGCCCTCTCTTTAAGAAACGCTCAGTTAAAGAGGAACAGTAATGGTACTTTTAATTCCAACAATGCATTGGAGAGAATGAGCAACAAGGCCAGCCCTGCAGGGACTCCTGCTGAAGTCCGGAAGTATGAGTTGCTCTCACCTAGAATTCTCAGTGGAGATCCACGAGAGTGTTCGGTAACAATTGAGCCTCCGAGTGATTCAAGTGCAACTCAAAGTGCACATCATTCTCCATTTAGACCCTCGGACCCTCGAAAGTCCTCCAACAACAGTTCCCATAGTTTACCACAGTCTCCTTCATCTGCGTCAGACTTATCTGGAGCGGGGGCAGGTAGGAAGAGGGTGATATTTACACCACATAATAAAAAGCTTTCTGTAGGCTTGGTTAGAGAATCGAAATCGTTAGATATTCTAAATCCTCATGATACTTATGGAATTATAGCTCCCACTCTCAAGTCTCGTAAAATGTCAAAGTCTTTAGACATCGACGAAATCACAGGATTGCCTATCGCTAGGGATGAGGGACAGTTGAAATCCTCTGACTCAAAATTAGATAGTTTTGTCATGGGGTACAGAAACTCTATACCTAATAGTTCTCTAAGATTCTACACCGAAGCGGATTCTGAATCTCCTACAGTAAAAAGGCCCACTTATAACAAACATTTCCGGAATGCCAGGAAAGTTATCAGCGTTGATAACCCTGATTTTGATCCAGAAGACAGAGACGAAGCAATGCGTTTGCTGGACAATGAAGATGACCTGGGGATAGACTGCGTTGCGGGAGAGTCTGCAGATAACGAGCACCCCGTTAAAGGGGTTTCAGGAATTACATTTGAGACTGATAATGGGGAAGGGGACGGAAATCGATTGAAGAAGAGGTCGGGCTCGGGATGGGGAAAGCTTTCAGACCAATATGAAAAGCAAAAGAAGACAAATAGTCTGAAAAAATGGTTTCAAACCATGATTAACGGTAATGGCATCGGTAATTCAAATGACCAGACTAAAGATAAAGATTCTAATTCTCAAAGCGTACATAGTTCTGGTGAAACGTCCTGTCGGTCTGGGGAAGGTGATCGGTTACTTACACAAAATACTAGCAAAACTCAAGAACCTAAAATCGTTCCCCCTCTGACATCAGATGAAGGGGAAAGCGTGTTATAATACTTACTATAACGATCAATTCTACCTCAAGGAAAGCTCATCACTGCTTATCTAACTGTGTTCGTTCAATTATTATGAACAACAACAAGGGGTTTATTTCCATCCTTCTTTTGCACTGGGGTGTAAAAGGTACAAAAGGGTTCAGTTCAATGTAAACTAATCCTGTGGAACGAAGCTATGGAAGCAACCAAACCGACGACGGTTGATTTATTAACTTTCAGTTCATGAAGTGGATGCCAAACCATTTGAAATTTTAATGGAGTTATGGACATGGACAGTACTGTTCCATGACTTCTCTAGTGATTGATAAATTGGGATTCTGCTACTATCCTACCCTGTGGGAAACTGCCGAATTCCATTGATTTCATCTCTTCGTCTAATGTAAACTAATTAATCACAGCCAATGGAAAAACAGTTTCACTTAAGATAAAGTTGACAGTTTAAAATGCACAAGTGTCGAATCAATCAATCCTTCCAACTTCCTTGTTTCAAAGATTGCCAAGTCGCTGAAATCAGTCCCATCCAAAACCCTTACCCCTTCATCCTATTTCTACACAGTCATTTACATTCATCACAATCACAATCGAAGTAAAAAAGTCTGTTTAAGGCATTATTGTTATTTCATATTTTTTAAAAGCT